>JASXSY010001061.1:0-133475 GCA_034509805.1 Sipha maydis
TTCCGAGTAGCTATGTGTACAAAACATTTTCAATGAATCAAACGCCTTGGTGGCTGCTAAAACGTGAGTTGAATCAGTATAGCGCCTTAATTTTTGATAAGAAATCTAATACCGCTACACCACTGCGTTATTATATTTTCTTCGGGAAATCGTTCGTAAACCCTTATCGCTTTCAAAAAATATTGTAGTTGCTTAGATATGTTTTTCGTTTAAAGAGAGAAGGAAAAAAGTGCCATGACGTCGCTGTATTCCCTTCGTCTCCTCGCCACCGTTGTAAATCACATACAGACTTACGTATATGTACATTGGTACCTAAAGTATTTTTTGTTTTTTACGAATCGTATAATTTTACGAGTTTCTCTCTTCCTCTCGATTCGGCGTGACGTGATTTGGAGGGTAGTTAGAGGTACCCGATGTGTATATATATGTTTGAGTGTATGTTAGTGTGTATCTGTGTGTGTGTGTGTGTGAGTATAATCGGACTCCAAACGAGAGTAGGTTTGTGACATGCAATGGAAAAACGACACGCAAGGCATAGCCTATAAAGTATAGTAGAACTATTTCCCTATCCCATGTTTCGTTATATTATTATTATTATTACTATTATTATTATTATGCACGATATGATATTGCTCAAAAACTGTAACATTATGTATACGTTTGTGTTTGGATGTATTTTTCTACCCTCAACACTCATACCAAGAACGATTTACAATCCATAAATTGTATCATGTATAATCACTTCAAACCATGTTTATGGATAGGTTTGAGTTATGCACGCGTACAACGCTGACATAAATATATAAACAATGTGTGGATATATATGTGTGTATGTGTGTGTGTGTGTGTACATTATATTAGATTATTTGTTTGTGTTCAAGTTTAATCGAATTTAAATGTATTCAGGATAGAATCGAATATTTTGACCTATTTATTTTTACATTTTACATTACTTATATTTTACTTACCTATATAAACTTAAGACGAATTATGAGAATTCATCACGATCCAAATGATGAACAGACATATATAATATAGAAATAAAACTATAATGGTTCTATAAGTGGAAAGGGTTCGTTTCTTTTCACCGCTAAATCATGCTAAATGTTTAAAATAAAACTACTGTATAACCATAAATTTCGTAATCCAGTTGTTTTTAAAAGTCTTTCGGAAAGATCGATTAGGTGACATTAAAATTATGAGTCCCAGATGTACCGTATTTCATATTAGTAATGCCATTATACAAAGTACCTTCTGCAATGAAGCCGTCAAAAATTTGTTGTAAAACTGTACAAAGAACGCAGTTTACTTGAATAAATAAGAAAACTTTATTATCCGATTTTATTGCATTTTAAATAATTTAACGCCATTATACGTTGGTTTCAAATAATTCAATCATTTTTTTAATTTTAAATTACCACTGAAAAAGAGTCTATTCGCTCATAGATTCACTATTATCAACCTAAAATTTGCAACTACGAATGAATAATCAATACCCGTTATTTGTTTACAAATAACAGTACTTTGTGTTATTAATATTCATGTATAACAGCATTGGTATCGATTCGAATTGCAAATCGGTTAAAACATTTACTAAAAATATCTTAGGTTCGATATACTCTATATTAACAAATATACTCAAATCTCAGTGTATTTCTGGTATAAAAATAACGAAAATATCACTGCGAAATGGTCTTATTAATAATTCTACGTTTAATTCAAAGGATTTTAAAAGTTTATGCCAAGACGAGGTAATTAAAAAACAATAGAAATTATAATAGGTTTCACCCCTGAAAAAATTTCCACTAAACTCCGAAGAAACGTGAAGTTTAATTTATTCGGTCTTATGATAAAGGACTAGCGGTGAAGGACAATAGCGAATAACTAGCGGTGAAAATGAAGACTTGTTTTTCCCCTTGAAATTACCAACACAAAGAGGATCATTACGAGTGGGAATTTACAAGACTTCGAAGTATTTTCACTCTGAACCGTAGCCGAGTAGCATACCTTAGAAAACTGCAAACGAAACCCTTCGCGGTGTCTTCTAGATGTTTACCTTGATGTGTTTGATGACGTTCCTGATGCCTACAACTTTTCAAAGTTGTAATTTCCACAACATAGTTTACCTCGGCCATTTCTACTATAATCAAAGTTCTTTATGCACTATATATATATATATATATATATATATATATATCACATAAATGTACTTTAACTCAAATAAAAATCTTAATTAGCCTAACAGTATATTATAATTATTGAAATATACACACAATTTGTTACTCAATATCATACTCCCACTTTTCATTGAGATTATTATTGTTGATTATTTAACAAAAAGTATTACTTTAGTAATATTATAAACCATCGGTGTATTTTCAAAAAACCAATGTATTTGTTAAACCGTAGTAAAATATTAAACATTTTCATTTATCTTATTTCAATAAGTTTTAAAAATTCATTTATCTGATCAAAATATCAAAAAAGTTATCACGAATAAAATTGTTTAAGATATACCTACATTGAACAATTCAATTTTATAATTTATAACTGGAAGATAACTAAAAATTATGAATATTGAAATAATAATGTTCTCATTAAAGGATTGCATTAAATATTTTATGGAATTTATAAAGTAGTAAAACTATAAAATAAACTGAGTCATATTGAAAATAGTTATTATCTATTAATTTACATTGTATCTATTTTATTGGTTTCATGTTTTTCTACTTGTAAATATATTTTTTATATCATACTATATAGTCTCGAAGAACAAAGACCCGTGTAAAAATCATGAATAAATATTTTAGCGTTTAAGTGGACCGTTAAATTTACGATTTTCGTTGTCATTAAACCTTTTGCTCTCTGTGATACGGTGAGTTGTGTTTTAAATAAAAAATATGTTTTTATGATAATATTATTCAATCTTATTTGATAATAAAATATTAATATTGTATTATTTAAAAGTTGAAAGAAAATTATAATGTATGAATAATACTAGATTTTCTATGAGAGGTCGCACATAAACAACGTAAGCAAAATTAAATGATACATCATATAGTATATATTTTATGATTTTAATTTAAAAAAGTTCAAATTGTAATACTATAATGTTTATGTTTTTTTATTTATTTAATTTATTAAACTCGCATAAAATTTGATTTTATCGTATAAAATATGGAACACAAACTTTGTGAACAATGGAAAAACTTAATAAACTTCGAACGATGTTTCAATCAATCGATGAACGATTAAATTATAAGCATAATAGCTTAAATTAAATTTTTTCAAATCAGATGATTCTTATTTACTTGTTTTTGTGTAAGCTATGAAGTTTTCAAAATATTCGACGAACATTATTCTCACAAACTTCCACCCTGGGTAGGACCAATACCAGAGTTCTTAAGTTATTTACGATGTTAACGAAATTGAATATATTTTTCCTAGACTGTTATTCTTACACGTCATGTGGAAGTTTCTTGTAGTCTTCTCAGGCATGCGATTTGTAAAAAATAAATGTATAGAAATATGTTTAAGCCCTAACGGTTATTTCTTTATTTTATAGGAGAATGTGACGAAGCACTGGGTATGGAATCAGGTGCTATTCCGGACTCAGCGATCACAGCAAGTTCGTCGTACAATGTTCCCAATGTTGGACCGAGCAATGGAAGGTAAAACACTGAAGTTTTTTATTTGTTGTTTTTATTTTCCCACATTTTCTCGTAGTTCAGATAAATATGAAATCGATGAAATAATGATATAAACTTTTGATCAAAATATACCAACCGCCGACAATCCAATCAAATGCTTTAAATTTAAAAATTAATTTGATTTTAGTAAAAACGAAAAGCGATTAGATAGCAAAAAAATAAGGGATTTACAACTTAGGAAAATAGTTTTTGTTTACATTCAATACAGATAAAAATCCAATGTAAATACTATGATCCAGCCCTTATTGAACATTCGCTTAATTCGTATAATTATAATATAATATAAAAAAAAAGTTGATAATAACGAAATTATTTAATTTATTTACAAAGTATTAATTTTTTTATTCACCGTTGAACTTATTTTGTTAATAAAGCTAATCATATAAATATACACCTCTTAGTTTATGAGCCCAAACAAAAAAAAATTATCGACGTGAGCTCTTCTGGTTTTAGATTTATCACTTTGACTCTTTGGAATGAATATTGAAACATATATTTGTATTCAGAAAACAAAATCGCAGTACCATGTCCTCTTGGTAAAATAATCTTTTGTTTATTGTATTCGTTATCGTAACTGTTTAATACCATCCTTGATTTACCAAATACACACGTTTTTCACAATTTCTTATCGTTATCTTTTTATGATACGATGTCCTATTTTTTTTCACATTCAAAATCCGTTACAATTTATTACATTATTTTACATTTTTCTCACGTTTTATTTCAACTCATCTATAACACAATCGGTATTCCATCAAAACATGACAATGTGCATTAATTCTTACGCAATTACTAATGCGACGATAAAATAAAGCAATCCGTTAAATAATTAAAACATAGTTATCATGATCTGAAATCGAAAAGTTATATTTTTTCAACAACCGGTAATTTTAGAAACGCCTAAAAAGAAAGTAAATAAATAAATGTAAATTATTTATTGATTATTTTTGAAAAAGAAATCCGGTAAACGGCTTTTTAATGAGAAATTTAAATGATATGGTGACGTGTACTCGAGTTTTGCGAAGGCTAATGAACATAACGAAATATTCGACAAGGGTAATCCGTAAAAATCGAAATAAATCAATGAAACCACTATGTAATGTAATAGTTGAGTAAAGCGATTCGTGTTGGTCTCGCGTCGGCGAAATGAAATTCGTAAAAGTCAATGTGATTTCATTCGTTTCGATTATCGGGTTTACTTTGACATACCAGCGTGCTGTCGTTTAACACGCGCGCGCACATTACCTGTTCACGAGACGGTAGTAGTGTACACTACAAACTTTTTTGTTCTCGTTTCGGCAACGACTAGAGATACGGTTTACTAGACACGACTAGTTCCGGCGACCGGTCTCTCTGCCTGTGCCTTAAACGTATTTTTTATTGACTGGTTTCCCAAACGGGACCGTCGCGTTGCGGCCAGCGACAGCACCGGTCCGAGAGCAGTGTATCGTGACCGTCGCCTGCGAATTTCGTTTCGTTAGATGACAAATGTCTATTTAATAAAATTTCAAACAATCCCTCTGTTTTTCTATTCATAAATAAGTCAGCCATTTCTTGTCTCTTTTTATAACGTATAATTAATAATTTATTATCTTCTTCAAGCAAGAGTAAAATAATATTATCATTATTAGTTATTATATCGGTGATACTCTTGTTGAAACTAAAAAATAATAAAACACAAAAAATACGTCTTAGCAGCGAGAAAACTGAGACGATACAATATGTAATGCGGACTGAAGTTTATGGAGTTTCGTAATTGTTGATCTCTGAAATCTCACGCACTCAGAAAATCAACAGCGATAGGTTTCCGCGACTGGTTTGACACGGATCGTGGCGGCGCGTGCTCGACGGGGCTTTTATCGGAGCAGCTGATTCATGACTGAAATCGGGGTGTGTAGGTTAAGGGTTGTGCGACGGAAAAGTTTCTAATATACACACGATTTGCACGTGCGACGTGAAACATAAAGTTATGTATATTGTTTCGTTTGGACTCGTTCATTTTAATATTCACTCCGGATCAAAAAACTTTGAGTTGGGTCGGACTCGGCACGCAACTGCTCCACCGGAGAACAAACTTCGCGCCGTCGCCGCTGGGTACGCACCGTCAGACGCGAACGACGACCGACGTGCAATAGGACACCCAGCGTGTCGAAAGATCAACAGCGACCGCGTGCGAATAAAAACCGTGGCGGCGAAACGAAAAACCCGTACCCGGCGTTTCACCGTCACTAGGCCCACCCGTAGTTGTCTGCGGTACGACGTTACGTTATCCCTGGTACGCTCTGCGTACGTGTACAACGCATTATGTATTACGAATTTTCTCACGCGCGCGATTCGAACACGTTGTCCATCACATGCTCGATCGCCGTGGACCGTAGATGCATACTTCATCGAGCAGTGGCGGATTTAGTGGACGGGGTGCTTGGGAGCTAAAGCACCCACCGCTCCACCTATTTTTTTTTAAAAAATTATTTATAATTCCCCGGGAGGCAAATTTTCGGTGCGGACTACCAGAACGCGCGCTGTGGCGTATCAAAAACCGGTCGGCGACCACGCATGATTTTGAGGTACACTGGATTTCTGTAAGTTAGAACAGGTTAACCGATAAGTCAGCTGCTCGGTTGTCAAAACATTACTTTTTGTATATTATCTATGATATCATAGAACATGGTATTATGAAATGAAGCACCCACCGTGTGGGTTTCACATTTCAAGCCACACTCGTGTGACTACGCGAACGGTTAATATTTTATCCGATTAAATGTGCGCGACGCAACGGGAAAGCGCTGTTTGAGTGTGTGTGCGTGCGTATCTGAGTGCATGCACACACATATCTCATCCGAGTGGTTCGCTCTTAGCTTTTAGCGTCGGCTATAGGTGTTCACGCAAATTAATGTACGCGCGAGCATCGCAGAACTATGCAGCGCGCGCGGTGAAATTAATCGTTGTCAGTCGCCGCAGAGTGGTGTGTGTCGTGGACGTGACTGTCGTGGCCATTAGCGATGGGGCAGCGGGTGCGGATAACGATGATGACGGGAGCCGATGAACGGACACGGACGGAACGGACAGTAATAGTGTTTCGTCGTAAAAAGACGAAATAATATTATTCCGTTGCGCCATGATAAAATTCGAACGCATGTTTAACATCGTCCAGCTTTGTTTCGGCGTGTACGATAGTAACTACATGCGATTTTCTGTGTACAGTCAAACCCCTAACGAACTAAGACGAACTTGACGGTTGTCTGAATAGAAATTCGTTAAAACGAAATCTTTCATCTCAAAGACTGTTTTTTTTTTTATCCTAGGAAATCTGTGAAAATAAAAATATTTAATAATATGTATAAGACTATTCTCGAATAAAACAACTGATTTGATTGACAAGAGATTTTTTTTTTTTTAATCTACAGATAGTTAATTTAAATATCAAACAATATATAAATATATATATATATATATATATGTGTTTATAAATTATAACATAAGCGCAGTCAAATATTTAATGAAATATGTATTTGTTACCATGTCGGATTTTGCAATACCAATATTTTACAGACTGCTGTTGAATAGGTATTGCGTTATACATTTATTCATTATTATTTTAATACATTTTGAACATAAAAATTGTATATGTTAATTATACAGTCAAAGAATACTCATTGATTAATATTCACTCCTATAGTACATTACATACCCGAAAAGTAAATTCGAAAACACCATACAATTTGTAAATGAATAATAATTATCATAATAAATAATATTAAAATTAGTATTTTAGTAGTGTTGGATAAGCTACTAACTAATAAGTTATTTTATTCATTAGTCATTACTTAAATGTAATAAAATTACATTTTACCTTACTAAAATATAATTGTGATAAAATACAAATAAAAAAAAAAAAATTGAAAGAAATAAAATATATATTAACTCAAAATACTATAATAAAAAATAATACTACTCACTGCAATGTGTTTCCATACACTTGATGAACTGATCTTGAATGTTGATTACGGTTTTGAATTTTCAACACATAAATTACATTAAACGTAACAATTTTTTTTCCATATCCGACTCGTATTACATTTTAAAAAAATTATTAAGTTGGGGCCAAGGAAGGCTTAATAAATTTCTCGATCTTTTTAAAATTATAAAATTATTACGTAAAAATATAAAATATTAATTACAATAAGACACATGCGTGTTACAGAATTCCCGAGTCTAAAAAAAATTAACTGTTAGTTATGACGTATTCGAAGTAACCAAATAATTGTGTTTAGTGTTATTTTTAATTTGTCTTAATTTACCTATTATTATTATCTATAAAAATTCTTTAAAGTTCATTCATGGTTCTATACAGATTGAATATGTTATTGACCAATGGCTATTTATATTTTATAGCGTTAGGATATCTACTTGGAAAAATATCTTGTTCAAATTGTATATAAATATTATACCGTTAATTAAACATTTAATCAATCAAAATACTGTTTCTAATATCCATACATAGAAATTTATCAGTATAAATATATTATCTTTTGTCTATATATTTTCTAATTATAATATGGAATCAATATATTTTTGTTGAAAAATGTGTTACACTGTAACAAATATACTGTATTTTAGTATGTATGTACATAATGATGTACTTACTCATCATACCTCGTTAAATTGTTCTACCCGAGGTCATTACCAGTGTGTGTTATATGTATTACATTAGTCTAAAGTTAAATGCAAAATAATAATGCGAAATCAATTCATTAAGTAAAAACGTTTTTTAATGCAAATGTTATAGTCTCATAAAAATATTTGTTACGTGGGGAATGTTGTTGAATTGAAATTCAATTGTGCTCATTTCCTTTACCATTTTTGCCGAAAAACTATCGTCTGTATTTCTGTCGTTTTTCATATTTTTATTTTTTCATATTTCCTCATTCGCAACTTATTACGCTCACTTGCAATTTTTCTACTGTACCCGCATATAGTTATTGAACTTTCGTTTAGCGCAATAAATGGGTTTGGGAATATTCCTATGCGGTATTTTTAAGCACAATTGAATATCGCCGTTCTACGTTTATAACGACTGCGGTGACCTACAGCGGAACGAAGAGGCGCACGCGATACTCAGATTCACCACGGAATAAAATAAAATTCGCTGCGGTGAATATTACACGCTTCATCAAAGCACCTCCTAATCTATATAATATTTATAGGGTTCTTAGCGTAGCACGCGCCGTAAATTTCGTTTTAATGGCCTTTCCTGTTATGCACAGCCAACCACGAAATGTACACGTTGAAACATATTAATTAACCGCGTTTTAATACCCGCAGCAGTGCCATCATGCGCTGGAAGACAACGGGACACCCTCGCTATGGACAGCGCCAATTTGTGATGATTAGCTATTGGTGTAAGAGCGGTAGACTAAAAATATAATAATATTAACAACAACAACACGTATCCCGTACAGAAAGTAACTGTTGGCTAAAAATATAATAATACGTGTGTGTGTGTGTGTGTGTGTGTGTGTGTGTTCGCTTAAAACAATCCCGTGTTTTATTACAAATGAGGATGCATGTGGGGAAGGGGGAGAGGAATATAATACAGAGTGCTTATACTCTAAGGGAAAAACAAAACCAACAACACCACATGACTTTTATTGCTACCGGTGCCGACCCGGATTTGATTAAATTAAGCGACCTTCCTGGCATTATTTCATAATTAGCAAGGACTTGGCCACGGTAACAATACAATCTTCCTTGCTCGGTTTAAGCACGCCTCTGTCTACCCGCTGTTTTTAAGGTCGGGGTTATTCTACTTTATGGGAGTATTCCAAAAAAATAAAAAAATCATAATAACAATAATAATAATAAATAGTATTAAAAAAACAACAAACAATTAACCTAGAAAAAAAAAATCAGCAGGCATTTTAATATAGTTGAAATTATATCAAATTAGTTTAGTGTTTAAATTCTGTTCTCTTGAATATATGCTAATTCTAAAAATGTTAGGGGTTTTAAAAATATCCAATTGAAAAATAATATTATCATGCATTACGTTTTATTCTGTCACGCAGTGAGGTACATTAATTTATATTTATTTTCCTCTCGGACTTAAGTTTCTGTTACTAAAATTATAATCCTACTAATGTGTTTTTTTTCTATTATAGTTATACGGAATGAATAAATTAGATTGAAATCTGGGTTAACATGAGAATGGGAGACTTGCAAAAGGTTAATTATTTGGTTTTTAAAAAAAAAAAATTCTACGGCTTTTTATTATTTATCTTTATTTATTTTTGTTTGACAGTATTTTTACCCTAGAAAGATAATATGTTTGATATTTATTTCGATACATTTTAGGTATTTCACATGAAAGTCCTTATTAATTCAAAATAGATAAAGAGATTTTGATACTATTTCAATGGTTAATTCTTAGTTTATAGTCAACCTCTTTGATGGTGTTCATTTAGTGAAAAAACTTAAACGTGTGCATAACTGTATTTCTGGGAATATTACTACACTTTTAGAATCTTATGTTAACAAAACGTGTAGGTATATTATACTATAGAATTAATTAATTAAACATAGCTTACATTTTTTATTAAATATTTTGATACGTTAGTCCTAATGAATATATTTTCCATAAATCTCGTATATTTTTCTCAAATAGCTTCATTATTATTGATTTTTTCTTTTTTAGTCCATTATCGTTGGATATGCACTATTATAAAAAGCTGTTATATTATCATAAAAAGTTTTTGCACGAAAATTTAGAAAATTTAGTTTCTAATTCTACTACGAAACGACGTTAATTTTTTACCAAATGTTTAACAATAAATTACATCTACTTTATACAAAATTCATCAGTTAAAATATGAGCCCCTTACTCTCAGACATAAGTAATAGAGCCCTATCAACAACATTTCAGGGAGTGTCCGGGGTATACCCAACCCCCCTCATGCGTACACATATAGGGAGGAAAATTTATCTGTTAAAGAAATTTAAGTTTGGGTTTGCAGAAGTAGCTTGATCGGTTACTTTGCTTCCTGGAATTTCTATGTAAGAAGGTAAGAACTGAAGTTCAATAGAATTTTAAAATTATTTTTCAAATACATGGGATGATTTCGTAATTGCGAAAATGTCGGAAGTCGCTAAAAATAAAACCTCAAGGAAACCGAATTTTTCGGCTGAAAAAAATTCTGGAATCTTTGGATTGTAAATCTAGGATTTTGAATAGGTTTGATGTACAATATGTAATAACGAAGGGATTAAAGAAAAGAAAAAAAAATAATTCTGCGGTCGTAAAAATGTGTATAAAAAATATATAATACTGTCGTGTAGCTGCCGGGTGTATACGTTAGAAATAACGATTTTTTCCATTGGGATTGAATAGTTTTCTTATCTTTATTTTAATATCTTCTCGGGATAATGCTAAACTAGTAATTATATATTATATATGTCATAAGTAATGCTGATATGATTTTATTGATGGAGTTATAATTTTACTGATTACGGTAATTTATTCAACCAAAGCGAGCAATGTAAAAACTTTAATAATACACGCATTTTTGGTGAGAGCTCGGTTTACTGATTGAATGGCTTTCCAGTCATCGCGGTAACGACATATTAAGTTTGTATACGTATTATTGTGTACAAAACATTATAACCTTAACCGTACCATACGATGCGCATACGAAATATGTTATCGAAAGCTATAAATGGGCACTCACGAAAAAGCGTACGTCTGATTTTTCGACCTAGATACAAACACGTATTTAGTTATTTATGTCTCTAATATAATATGTATAAATAACATTTTGTAAATAATAGATTTGTTACCTACAACATAAAGTATTCGTTAAAAGTTAGACAAAAAAAGATTATGTTTTATCCTAGATCAAAGTTTAATGAAATTATAAATTTCAACTTTATTAATACGTAACGAATGCAACAAAAATTCGATAAAAATATTCTTTGCTATAAATGTTATTTAAACATGATAATTCATAGAATATAATAATTTAGATTCTACGTGTTACCAATAAATTTTTTTTTTAGAATGAAGTAGATTTTTTTTGACTTAGCTCTAATAATTATAATCTATGTGACCACGTCGAAAGAGACACCAAGTTTCTCGTAATAATTTAATTATATATACAGTGAGTATAAAAATTATTATATATTTTGTTTTTAAATAAATATTCATTTTTTTCCATAATAATTAATTTTTATCAATAAACCAACACTTGCATATTATTATTTTATGATTATCTTTAAATGCATTACAAAAAAAAAAAAAAAACCATGATATTAGTAATAATTATAACAACAATAAATATTCGTACTACCAATAATTGTATCAAAATAAATATCTATAAATTATTGCATAATTCTGTTTAGTAATACGTATGTTAAAATTCAGACTTCATTATAACTTCCAGTCTCATAGACAGTCAATCAGATAAGGATATTGTTTATGAAATTATTTTATTCCATACCTCTTTTAGAGTTTCTATATTTGAAACATTATGTTCTTGAATTTTCTTGTCCAAATGGTCTCACAAATTCTCAGTAAGATTAATGTCCGTGAGATCGTAATTATATAATAAAATAAGCTGTTACATTTTTAGGTGATCAAGCTTTAACTTTTATTCTAATATATTGGGATCGTTGTCCATTGTAAACATAAAATAACCATTGTACCTATTTTTTTATTACTGGCTGTAAGATAAGTTTTCAAAAAATATATATAGACAAATGTTTTGTTTTATAATATCGTCAGTAAGTGCAAATTTTCGAAACCATGAGCACTCATACAGTTCAAAATCATTATTGAACCTCCTCTGTATTAAACTGTAGGTTGTAAATTCCTTGGTTAATTCGCTTCACTAAACGTCTTCCATCCTAGCCAAAAATATTGAATTAACTTTTATCTGTAAATATTACATTTACTGAAAATTAACAGAGTGATGTAAGTTGTCTCTTGCAAAAACAAGTTTCTGTTGTCTATATTCTTTTTATTCACAAAATATTTTCTACAAACTATTCGATCATGATAATCACTGTTTTTCGAATATCTTTAATTATACTCACGTTGACACATAATCCAGAAAGACGTAACGTGATATTCTGTGCTATTTTAAGAGCGTTAATTTTTGGATTTATCGTGAAATTTCGTTTGACTATTCATTTATCATGGTCCGAAAGTTTTTTTTGGCCAATCAAGCGGTTACTTGTTAAGAACATTATTTGTGGAAACAGACCTTTCCGTCACTAAAATTGAAGTGAACGAATATTTATTATTATTATATTTATATAATCTTATGTTTTATTACTATTGTTGTAGTTTTTTTTTCGTAATACATTTAAAAATCATAAGGGAATAATATGCAAGTGTTAATTTATTGATAAAAATATAATGTTATTGCAAAAAATGTGTATTTATTTAAAAACAGAGTACACGAATACTTTTTACGCTTGCCGTACTTACATATATATATATTATTAAACAATATATTTACATAATGTCTCAGTTGTGAAATGTAATGCATTTTTATACTAACACAAAATAAAACCTAACAGTAGTTGCGATATATATATATATATATATATATTTTCTAGTATATATGAAAAATGTCACTAATACAATACAATTTAAATATTTACCATTTCAATTTGGTCTATTTACGAATGTATGTTTGTATTTTATAGAATTACAAATACTTTGGAAATCCATCTACGAATCACCAATGTTGCTAAAATAAATTTACAAAACAGCTTGCAGTTCTGTACAATTATAAAAATCAAATATTAGAAATAAATCGATCGCTATAAGCAGTGTTTATTCATAAAAGCACGTGATTTATCATAGAACTCTCTATATAGTTGAAATATATGTTTCGGTTTAACGTTCGAACTTTAGTGTTACCGAAAATATTTTCGTTGTTCCGCAATACTTAAATGCTCGGATATTTTTAAAAATGAGAATTCCGCGTGGCGCAGTTTTTGGTATGCTCATATTTCAGCTCTCGTTGGTTTTTATTCGTTTAACGATTTCGATGTACATTTTTATGCTACAATGTAAATATATATATATATTAATTTATACATTCTTCCCCTTCCCACCTACTCTCTCGTCCGATATTTTTAGAACCCGTAAGGAATATTATTCACGTATGTGAATTGTTTAAATTACGAACCATTGCGAATGTAAATAAAACATAAATAAAACGCAGATTGCGATATACTTGAAAAAAAAAAAGCTATTGAAAGTGTGCACATATTGTACAACAACGCAGTGCAAAAAGCGAGCGCAGCGAATCGTGCGTACAAATATTTTTGTAAATTTAATTTTTATTTTTCGTACCGGTCAGACAATTTTCCCTGATGATCTCTCTCTCGCCCGTCGGCATTGCGCGTCCCGTGGTGTGCGTCGACCGTGTCTGGTCCGCGGACCAAAAAGCGACCGGAATCGAACGGACGAGCAAGTCGCGTGCACCGACGGATACGGCTCGAGGTTTACCGTCACGTGGTCATGTACGGGAAACGTGCGACGAGCCGAGTGACCGCTTTGCAGACCCGCCGGCACCCCTTGCACGAGTTTCCCGACGCGGTATTGCCGGGTGCTACACGCGTGCGTCCATCCGACACCTTCGAACCTTCGTGCAACGGTTGCCCGTGCGCCGACTGACCAACGTTCGCGTCGAAACGGTTCCCGATGAAAGTCGACCCGCGTCAAAGGAGTGTCCAACGTTTGAAGCACGTTGCAACTAGCGTTCGGTCACACGATGTGACACGTGCTGTCCCGTATCCAGTCTCGAACTGCCGTTCTCTACTTCCGTCTACAGACAACATCCACCACTTCGTTGCGCGTCTTTATTTTTTTCATTTTTTTTTTTCTTTTTCCCGAATCAACGACTTGCTGCAAGATAGTAAAATCACTGCGTCACCAGCCGCAATCACGTCGTCCGTTTTCTATTTCTGCTTTCTTATCCCGTTACTTTTTTAAGTTGAACCAAGTTAAGTTCTTTTTTAGTGTGCAAATAAATTCGCACACAGACATCCACTAGAGGGGAGTATGCATCCAACATTCCAACACGACACTGGATCCAACGTTGGCCACGTTTGGTTCCAATGTTCATACAACGTATTCACGTCAATGTTTAATGTCAACGTTCGGCACATCGTGTGGCACCGCCTTAAGCCTCCGAGCGTCCACGTTCGGACCTTGACGTCCAGGGTGATTGTGAAACGGGGACACGACGCGCAGGCGCACTACACGATACAACACGTCAACACGTGTTATGGTGTCGCACGTGAGCGCGTACAAACTGGGCTTAAAGTGAAGGGGACTCAGTCCCTTTACCTTTCACAGAACTTATAAAAAGTTCCTTTTAACATTTCTTCAAATAGTTTTTCTGAAACGCTCAACTGTTAGTTGGATAATTGACTTGGCAATTTAGTTTATGTCACTAAGTGTTAAACAGTGTTCTAAAAAAAAAAAATTACTAATATCTAATATAAATTATAAATTATACAGTTATATATATATACTTGAATATAAGTTTTTTTTAAAAAAAATTTTATTTTGTTAAAATATTTTTACAATCTTTGATTTATAACAATAAGTAAGTAATTTACAAGTTTTTTACATTTTTACGGCATATGAATAGTTTATAAAGGAAATTATTCACTAAAAACACCTCAAAATATACGTATACCTATTTATTATTAATAATTTAGTAATTGTATGGCACTATAGGGACGCTAAGAATAATGTACGGATTAGAGTCCCTCTGCCCTTTTTTGCCACTTTAAACCCTACGTACAAAACTATAAGACAGAAGTGCACACGTAACAACGAACTCGCTCAATGGTAGTGTATTGATATAACAGTACGATAATGATGATCATTATTTGTTTATTTATTTATTTATTTATTTATGAACATTTAACGGGGAGACCTCATTACGGAGTATAATTATATTTATAAAAAACAAAAAAGGAAATGAGAACAGAAAAAAAAACCAGAAAACAAAAGACAAAGCGAAAAAAAAATGTCCGTATAAAGTTAGAACAAAATATAAGTATTTTTTGTATGAACATTGAAACATAATAATAAGATCATGGTGCACGGGCTTGTCCCGGTCTTTCGATATTTGATTTCCCATCAATACTCATGGCCTCCGCGTGATTTTGCCTTTTAACCTTTTGCCGATGCGATATGTGCATCTATAACGGCGAGCGATGCTGGTTTGTGTCCGAAAAGTTAAAGAAGCCTCCAAATGCTTTCTCGCAGTTATTCGAGAAACGCGTCGAATTTAAAATAACAAAAACTACAGCACTCCGTAAGAGTTTCTTTATCTCTTTTTTCAGTTTTTTCTCGTGTTTGGACGTACACACAAATAACCGAAAAAGAGAAAGATAGAGGAACATGCAAAATCCCTAACAAGTTTGCGTGGGAAATAACTTCACTTCCACCCTAATCAGACGTAAAATGTATTATGTATATATTTAAAAGGTACGCACCAAAATTTTCGTACGCAATTTAATCCGCATATTATTTACGTTCTACATGTTCATAAATCCATAAATAACATCGCGAGCACTAAATATAAAATATCATTGTACACGTTCAACTATATTTATTATTAATTTTCAATTGAATACATAACATAATAATTGAATTTTATATATGGTGTTTCTAGAAACTTTATATTTATAATGATGATGATGCTAATATGCACGAAGCTTACAATACATATTTACGGCTTAGAGAGAAAATGATTGTGATATTAATGAACAAAAATGTTACACCTAGTCGAAACACGTATAAGCAAACAAAGTTATAATGAATTGATAAATAGAATACTTAGATGATTTAAATATTATATGAATATATATATATTGAATTTTAACTTGGAGCTTACTGACTTTTTAAATTAATTGAAAAAAAAATAAAACTAAATCATATTGCATACGAGTTTGCAATGAAGTAACACATTTTATGTCTTTTAGTACAGACATAAACACGGACACAAAAAAATTGACACAATTCAATATACAATTATTACTTTTTATTATTATATATGATAAACAATAGACAATTAGGTTTTATTATTTGTTTCATTATCTTGCGAAGTGATACTTAGTAGTGGTCGACGATGACTGAAGTAGGACACGTAAGCAAGCGTTTGTACATCGGACAAGTTTCTCGTGAATACTCCGTCAACACACGTCATATTTCGTGTCGTCGAAACATCTATGGAGTTATTCAGCGTGCAGCCAAATGTTTCGGACATGAATTGTTGGAAGAGTACACCATCAGGTGAACGAAAGTCGATGTTATAATCTCCACACAATACGATGGGTAGGTCGTACAATTTCAAACGGTCAATGAACAGAAACAAACTTTTATGGAGTATGGAAGTATCGTTCGAGGAATTCCATCTTGTCTCTCAAAGTGGTCCCATTCGACAGGTACATGGTTACTAGTAACACTCGCTGGCCATTAACGGTGGTTTCCACTTTGCACGTGTCACCAGTGTCTGTACTGCAGACGTCTAGCGGAGTGGTCGATGACGTTCACGCGAAACCGTTGTCGTTATTGTTATTTGTTATTTGTTATTGTTATAGTTATTTTTTTTTATTTTTTTTATTATGTTATTATGTTGCTAGGAGACGGTTGCTAAGGGGTGTTGCTAAGGAATGATACGTAACGCTTTTTCGGTAACGCTTTTCGATTCTTTGTGTCAAAGAAAATACATAAAATGTCAAAAACATTTTTTTATTTTTAAAATCATAACTATTTGATAAAATTATATTTGAGTGACCATCTTAGGACTATAATTTTGTTTGTTTACATTTATACCGAATGCTGTGGTAAGTACTGCGGTGAGATATGCCTTCTACTGTATATTACCAACAATGTCACAATTTCACTACTACATTATACCAAATGTTAACTAGTTCATAATAATTACATACCTGATGTTTCCCCAAATCTACACTACACATACACACACACACACACACGTAGGTGGTTACATGCCTCGAATTATATCTTATTTGAAGATATTATATTACATCCACTGCACACACTTGATACTTGGTTAAACACAGCGATTCTGTTTAAAGTGCCCGTTGAATAGGCCGATTAACCGAATAAAATCCTAAGGATTTCGTTAACGGTGAGTGTGTTCCATCCCCAGTTCCTTCTTCACCCTTTCACTGCTGTGTTAGGATGACAGTAGCGGGCTCACGTCATCCGGTCGTCGTTGTCGCCGACGTCGTCGCCGTCGCCGCTACTAATGCTTTCCGAAGCTTTTACACTCTAATTGGAGATTAGTGCCGAGTATAGTAATGTTCATCGCTTTTGTGTCACTTCTGTGTTGCTGTCCGTCCTTGTACTTATTATTATATATTATGCATATATTATATATTATTACACTCATCGTGATTATTATTTATTTATACTCCAACACAAAGGAAAATATTAAAAGACATTTATGCACATAGACTATAATATGCATGTGTAACAGTTATAGACCATCAAAAGGGACATTAGCTACATAGCTACGTAAAATAGACATAATCGTCATTAGGAAAGTGTTTAAATTGACCTGTCGCAAAAATTGTCAAACAAAAAAGCATTCAACAAATGTGTGTTGTCTAACGATAGACTCTCACAGTTTTAAAATTTTATATTATAATATAGCTTTAATTTAAACCCATATTGCAAGAACAACGATTCCCTATAGGCCTATTCAAATAACTAATATTTTGGGTAAGCATATTTAAATGAGCTTCTGCCTCTTCAGAATCTTTGTCTAAGTTTCATTAATGAACATAATAGAGATAGCTGTAGCTGACTTTCTTATGTTATCATTATACACAATCAGTGTTCTATAATGATATTAATTATAATATATGTATATATATATATATATATATATATATATATATATATAAATTACATGAACTACTACTAAGAACTGTATAAGCATACAAGTTTTTATTATCGACGTCACTATGTATAATATAATTGTAATATATAGACATATATATATATATGTCCGAGAGAAGACGGTTTAAAGCAGATATCATATTCGAAACTAATAATATATCGGTAATGATGAAACTTTGGATTCGTCTCTACACTGCTCAGCCGACTTTTATGTTTCAGAAGTCATGGGATAGAAGTAGTAGAAGAGGCAGCCATAGCTGCGAGTTAACTTTAAACAGCTAGAACGCTAACAATAATATTGACCTGTCTCTCTATTGCGTAGAAATATGTATTCACGTAAATTATACATTAGACGAACCGAACGATACTTTAATATTATAAAAGTTTAATAATAAACGTCACTCGTCAACAGTGTCAGTGCGGCGACACCGTATTGTTAACTGAACAACGATATACCTACCCACTGCTCATCTGACAATATTTATTATTCTGCACAATATTATTATTATATGACTTAACTTTTAATACGCATGCTTTTTATAGGCGTAAGGATTTGTTTCAATTCGCATAATTGACGGCATATTTTTTTACTTGTTTTCTTTCTTTTTTTTTCATATATATAAATACATACATTTTAATGTAAAAATTCGAGTCCGTTGCTACGATGCTTCGAAAGAAAAAAAATGTAATCCGAATAATGGAAAGATTCACTATATGCCGTAAACTATAGCGAATTATATACGGAAATATTCATAGTTATCTTTAATCTGAAGAGTTTACAATTGTCGGACAAAAGCTTATGTTATATTCACGTCCAATCTGCACAAAAACCTATTATTACATTTTTCACTGCAAAAGTTCCATTACAATTTAAAATGCATTAAGTACAATAGTCATTCTGAAAACATTTTCGAACTGTATTACGAGGAAAAATATTTTAAATAATTTCTAATGTAATTTCAATTTTAAAATCACGCATCAAGTTAAATTAGATAAACAAAAAATAAATACAATAAAAATATTATTTTTTAACATTTGAATGAATCTTAAATTAACTTTTAAATTGCTTTTATTAATGAAACGCTTCATCACATTCACTATTGAAACTACAATATTGTAGTATATAAATATTTTATATTAATATTTACTCTCCTACTAAAAAAATTATCTCTATGTAAACGACCAATTTTTCTCACTGTATTTTTTTCTTTATCATTTTATGTTCAGTCAAGATTTTATTGACTTTGTGTATAGAAGATGATACATTTTTAATTGGAAACCTATCCAACTTTAAAAATATAATAATACTCCAGGCTATGCCTTTATTTGTTTATATAAACTATTTATTTATGTATTAATTATTTATTAATTTTAATTAAATTTTATATTAATTATTAAAAAATTTCGATTACTTACATATTTATCTTGTTCTTACAATTGACAATTATTTATCGATAACATTAATAATTTAGAATATTTTGTGAGAATTTAGTATTTATATATCTACATACATCTATAGCAAATATTATGTTAAACTATATTCGTTAACATTTATATGTAATTTGTTTTATGAATACCTGTAATCATCGATCCAGGATCTTTTACTATTGAAAAAATGAGTGCAATACAGATTATCAGAATAAATAAAAGTTAGTCCTAGAAGGGGTTAGATGGAGACGAAATTTAGGGGGTCATGAAAACCTTTCATTCATTGGAACAAACTTTTTTAGTTAGCCGATTGACGAATATAATGTAAAACATTAAATTTGATATTTATTGATATAATAATTACATTTAAAGTTATATTCGATCTCAGCATAAATATAATTGAAATTTTGTTTATTCTATCCCGCATCAAAAAAAAATAAATAAATATAGCTCTTCGGTGAAGACTATGAATATATATTTTAATTTACTGCAGACTAAAAAATAAATAAACTTAATAAAATTCTAATCGGTCATACATATTATGTCTACATTTATTCCGTACAACCGGTAGTTTGATATATTTTTTTAATATTTTCAGCTTTGTAAAAGTTAAAAAAGAACTTTCCTTATAACCTTATTTATGCTTCGAATAAGGTTAAGAAAGATGACTGTAAATAATTGTATCCTTTTTTCTAGGCTCAATCGATTAAATTATTTTACTTGTATTCGTGCAATCTATTGATTGTATTTATAAATATTTCTTTTTTCGGGGAGAGCCTGTTTATTACATATATTTTAATTCAATTAAATTTACATAGTATGCATTATATTATATTATTCGATGTAATTTATCTGATTCAATTTAATTTATTTCGTAAACATTTAAGAATGTGAAAGATAAATTTGAAATAAATGTAAAAAATGTTTTGTTAAGTATTAATCAGAAACCTTTAAATGTATGATATCAATACTTTTTTTTAAAAAATAATACAATCGAATGAATTCAAGAAAATGATCATTTAGATATCGAACATGACATTTATTTTTTATAAGTTTTAAATATACACGAGTGCGTCCAAAGAGAAAAAAAAGAACAGAACAATTATTATAAACCTAAATTGTTTTGTTGTGTATAATTTTTGTTCTCTCGTATTCATCATCACTCTTATTCGTCGGTTTAACGCCGGCTAATATATGTTTGTCGCCTGAACTTTCACACCATGTGTGTGTGTGTGTGTGTGTGTGTGTGTGTGTGTGTGTGTGTGCATATATGTGCAAGAGTGAGACTCGACAGTATATTTGTTCGTCGGACGCAGCGCGTATAAATGCAAATGCAACACGAATTCGTCATTAAAATTACCGTACGTTCACATGCGAGTACACAAACTAAATAGGAACGCATTTGATAGACGGATGTACGTGTATATATATATATATATATATAAACAAATTTTGATACGCAAATGAACGCGTTCGAATATATGTGTGATCGTGAAAGACGGAGATTGCAGGGAGAGAGTGCACGGGATACATTATTATTATAGTAAAGAGACTATACATAGAGAGGTTGTTGATAATATTCTAACTGCACAAACCACGAGTGACGTAAATTACGTATACAAACAAATATACGATATTATTATATAACATACATGATATGTGTGTGCGTGTGTGTTCGTGTATTTATACATACCGGGTGTGTGTGCATTGTATACCTTTATAATCATTATACCCATTCGATTTTAAAATACTGTTTTACGGGACTGGGGCGAAGAAGGGACGTTAACCGACGATATCTACCGCCGCCCCCCCCCCCCAACACCACTGCCGTGGCTCCTGCTGTCGCGACTCGGAGGCGTCTCCCGAGTGCGTTATAATTGAATTTCAGCGGTGTGCTCGGCGACCGTGTAAATAAACGCCACATGTTCGCAAACAATGATGTGTGCACCGCTGCGCCCCACGCGCGTCCGAAACCGTTTGTCGGATCAGCCCGACGACGAGCGTACGCCCGGAGTTGCCGGAGGTCGAGCCACCCGGGAAAAGAAAATATAATTCTCCGTGAAGTCTCCCTTCCGCCTCACGGTACGTCTTCGACGTACAGTTTTCAATATCCTCTGCAAATATATACAAGTCGTTACAGGGGTGGATCCACGGCAAGATGACTGTGGGTCAAGCTATTTCCATCGGCCACTTATTGGGACTGGGACTACATTACATATGTGTACCCTGTCGCAAAAAAATCCCTCGATATGATCATATAACAAGTGTTTTTAGGTTTGTTCATAACTATGTTTGAAAACGTTAACATGCATTTTATTTCATGGAGGATTCCGTCTTATACGGGATCCGGTGCAGAGACGTTTAACTGTACTACACAGTTAAACCAGTGACACCGTTTAGAGGGTGGTAACTGAAGCATTAGCACCAGTATTGTATTGACCTCAACCTACAATCGGCATACATAAAAAATACAAGAAGTCTTCAAGAAGCACATTTTGTCAACAAACATCAAATGTGGGTCAGTCGACCTCCTGAATCCTTCTCCTATTAGATCCACCCCCGCGTCGTTATCGTTATGTACCCGGTGTATACGACGATATGCGGTTTATCGATTGTCTACACGTCGCGTTTCTCACCTCCCACGTGCGTGCAACGCTACACACGTAATTCATTATGCACGTATGTAATATAATCTGGTAAATGAGCGCTTTGTAAGGCTTGGCCGAGCAGTGCAGAATTCGAGTCTTTGTCTGTTGGCTCATGATAAAAGTTAACCATAACCATAAAAACATAATTAGTTCGAAAATCAATCGAGGAAAAATACATCAATATGTAGTTTTTTACGATATTTTGTACATTTTTCGAAGCATCACTCAACCAAAAATGTCATTATATTGTTTCGATGGACAGAAAAATGATCAAACGATGATTACAACTGTGTGCTAAGAGTATACATTATAAAAACATGACAGAATATGCGAAATATAGCGTATCTTTCTGACATAAAACAACACAACCATCGATCTTCTCGTAATATACTCGATGAATATGAATATAGGTATGCATGGCTAAACATTTTTATTTTATTCTAATTTTTTTTATTTATTAAAAACATTTACGATCTACATTAAACTACAAACAATAAGAAAATTACAAAAAAGCTATATAAAACAAATAATTTGTAAAGATAACAGATTGGTATGATGAAGAAAGTTTTGTCCAATAATAGAACCTTGCAACATAAAACTGTTAGTGGTAAATCCTTAAACCAATATAATTTTCAGTGCAACGCACTCCTTTTAAGTCCATCAAAGTTTTTTCTATTCCTCGATATTCGTATATTTTTTTTTATTTTTATATTTGTTTAACGTTTGTGTTTGGTAAATAATTTATTTTTGTTTCCTTCAAAAACAGCCCTAATCATTTCGCAAGACTCATTCGCCCGCATGTGGAGCACAGCGGTTACAAGATAAACCAAATGGATCCGAATGATCCGTCGCCATTCACTCGAGACTCAAAACCGATTTCCGGCGAATATCACTATGTCGCATCAAAGTTAAGCGGAAATAATAAATGCTATCGGCATAAAGTGTTACCAGCACTCGTTCGTTTTACATTTATGATTCGAATAAATGATTTTCAAATATTTAAATGTATCGAGGGGAAATAAATTGCTTCGACTATTTCGGTTTAAAAGTTATGGTTTTAAATCGTAAACATATTTGTATGTTATTGAATTATAGATTTGTTAAAGGACCCACATACTTGAGAGTAATAAATAGGTATAATTTTCAACGTCAAACATAATTGATTTTATTCTTCATTAAAATGCGTAGCTTCAACTAGTATACTGCAACGTAACAACTATGTGGTTGTATACTTTCATAACATGTTTTGGAAGAATAATCGTATTAATGACTAACGAAGAATATTCGGAAGCCACGTAAACTTAAATTATCAACAAAAAGTACTTGAGCGAAAATGTTTAATTTTTCAAAGTAAGCCTCCGTTGGGTTCGCGTCATCTTATATTTTCAGAACTTGAGTCTTTGTAGGTTTTGACTATACAAAACACCTCCTTCATATTACCTCAAGTTATTATTACTGTCACGTACTTATTTAGTCATATTAGTAGCAACGGGAAACCTAATGTTTGAATAAAACCAAGAAGTGTTGCAGTGTCCTCTGTTTTCATAATCAGCAGAGATAAGGCGTTTGATACAAGGTATTTATTATGCTGAAATCCGTGAATAATTAATATTTACGAGGGGTGGAAAAAAAATGAACATTTAGTTCGTGATAAGACTTAGTAGTTCCAATACGTGGTGGCGGCTTTGGTGGCAAGACAAAGTTACATGTTTTATTTATAAGATATTAAAAATGGAAAAAATTTATGATAATATACTTATTATACAGAAATCCGTGAATAATCGTATCTATAAAACCAACGACTATACGACTATAAGAGCAAGAGTATGTTTATGAATACACAAATATTATATCATTAATATCAAGGAAATAATAATAATAATATTAACCGTAGTTACAAGTACACGGATGTTATTTTATTTAACTTTTACCTCTGTCTCCGTGATGCACTTGAAATTACCGTAAACCATAAGCTCGTAAAATGTCAAATGTACACAAACCTGTATAATATTTGGTTAACATCAAATGTCGCCTACAATAAAAACATAAACGAATTACGTGGTTAATACGTTTTGAAAACATCGAGCGATAACATCGGAATATATTTATAAGTTATTTACTTAGCGTCATGGCGTACACGACGGGCACGAGATAACGTTAATTTTTTAATTTTTTAGTGTTTTTTTTCCCGTATTTTCGAATCGGTGTAATATCTATTACAGTGTCATTATAATACTATGGATGTACATATATTATATGTAACATTTTGTTCCGATGTCAGGCGTCACTAACTTAATAGTGTTAATAATTGACCCTCCATTAATGGCTTCTATACATCGTTAAAATGAACTAAATAAAAAATGTTAAAAATAAAATTGATTGATAAATATCTATGTATAATATTTATACATAAAATATGATATGTACATGTATATATATATTTTATTAAATCAATGTGTGTTTTATCAGTTTTATTATCAAATCTATCTTATCGTGATATATGACCATGGCGAGTGAAATGCGTTTTGTTCAAACAATAGTTCACACCAGCTTACTCCTAACTTATGGACTGTTGGTGTTACTGTATAAAAGATACGGTAAAATATAATATTACCTATAAAGTATAACGAGTTACCTATAAAGTATAACTATTAAGTGTTGATGTGGGACCTTCTATATTATATTTTTATACAGCGTCTAAACACCATTCATTGATCCCGTTCGCAGCACAAACAGTTATATTATGACTACTTGTTATCAATATTGTATTCTATTTTTTCCCAACATATTATCAGTTCTCTTAATCCATAATATCAGTAAACCATTTTTTAAGAATAGTAGTATTTGATTTTGGAATAAAAATTAATTTTTTGTATTGCATTTGCTTTTTCTTTCCATTTGTATTCTAATGACTTCAGTTGGTTGCTATAGTTGCTTACAAGTTTTTTATACGATAAAGTTTTAATCAAAACTATAATTAAGAAGGAAAACATATTAAAATACATTTATATATTATGTTTATATTTATTTTTTTTTTTATAAATTTAAACAGTTTCTAGATTTCGCTATTTAGAATATAAATATTCATTTTTTTTCATATTTACCATTATGATATATTTGTTACTATTCACATTTGTGTAGTTCATAAAAATAGTATAAATATTTACAGTTCATAGATATTATAGTTTTAAGTTTACCCCCATCCTCCTATGATGTGTTTATGTATACATACATTTATGTAAATTAATTAATTCAAATACATTTTATGTATACATTTTTTAACAACCTGGTCAAATTTTAAAATCGGTCTGACTAAGAACCGACTATCCCATCTAAGAAAAAAACCGAAATTACGCCCGCGCCATGGGTAACCGTCAAAGGTAAACAGATGACATCGGCTCTGGTATGATAATTGCGGTGCATTGCACTTCACGTGACCGCGAACATATACATTATGGTTTACACACACGTCACATCGCACGTTTGGCCGGTAAAATTGCATTGCTCGACGCGATGTAGGTACCTACGGCGGCGCAATTACATGGGAAAATTATTCCGTTTGATATAATATACGCGTTCCATCGTTTCGCAAGTCGATTCAGCACATTAAAATTAAATTACAAGAATTCCCGATCACGCGCCACGTACCATTGTTTCGCTGCAACGCAACGTTTATCGTATTATATTCTTTTCGGGTGACAGTACATCCCACCCAACCCCACCCATTCTTCAGTTCATTTGCTCTTTCTCACTCTCTCTCCCTCTCTCCTCGTATTCTCCATTCTAGCATTCGCTTTCGTTTTTTATCACCATATACGTGTCGAGGTGCTTCTAACAAACTCGATTTAAAATACGTAAAGGACGAGACACCACCGCCGTATAGTTGTTTCTCGATCATCTCAAAAAAAAAAAAAATATATATACATACATACATATGATAATAATAATAATATCGCACACGCTATTCAACGATGACGACAACGAAAACGACGACATCGAATCGGATCGTTAAAACACACGTCGTCGTCGTCACGCGGGGTAAGTGGAACTCATCCCTGGTCCTCATCTACCCGCACGGCGCGTCCACATCACGTGTGCATGACTAACGCCTTATTACGTCCCTCGAGGCGGTTAACCGGTGGGAAAATATAGGCGCACGCAATTAATACAGGAAAGCGTGTCCCGCCTCGCGTAGAGTACAGCTCGCCCGGCGAACAATGCCTGATATAAGAACACTGACATTTTTGTAATTAACCAACTACGGGTACACGGGTGACAGTCGATAAAAAAGAAAAAACGGCAGTCGATCTAGTATGCGAATCCTAAATATACCGATGAACCGATCTATCGATGGGTGTGTTGATGACCTGCGGAGGCCGCCACCAGTAAGAGTATTGTTACAAAATCAACGGCGCTCGAAAATCGGTTAGAGTTTTAACATTTTGTTCGGTAACTCTCGACTGTAGATGCGACCGTAGTTGTACGAATAGTTTATAGATTATACTTTTTTTTTTTTTTTTAGGATTGCAATAAAATAAATTATCGTGTTCAAAACTTTAAAACGACATCGTCATTCGATTTATCGATTTATAATTTGAATTTTCTAATAACAACTTATTAATACGTCCGCAAATTGGGAAGCGTTATAATTCAAGGTTAAATACATAAAATCAAATGTACAAAATAAATTTAAAAACCTGACTATATAGTCTAAATTCAAATACATGGAACAGTTTTATTCATATTTTTAGAGACTCTTTTGTATATGACGAAATTTCGAATTTTGAATTTAATATTTCATTAGGACCAGGGCTATATACACCACAGTTCTCTATCATAATGACAATAATATTGTATAATAAAATTATATCAGTGATTAATAATTTGGAAGATGGCAGCCGTATTTATGTGATATGTATACTGTCTTAATTAAAATTAGTTTTCAGTCTCCTGTCGCAATATCGGTTGATTATAATTTATTTATAAATACTGACTTGTAACTTCGAAATGGACCTGAATTATTCCTATTCAATTCAATGTTTTTTGACATTTCATGATATTTCAATCTTTTATTTTTTTTTTTTTTTTATCAACTCTAAAAGTTAAGGTGCGTACTTCTACATAATTAAATACAGATTATGCGATCGTGGGCGGATATAAAAAAATAAATAAATAAAAAATAAATTTCACGAACCAAAATCGTTTTATTAATTCATACACAAATAAACATAAAACTTGTACAATATTTTGATTAAACCAATAGCATCATATAAATGTATACGAGTAGAAATCTAATTGAATAATATTATTTACATTTTTCTTAGTATTTAGTTTATACTTTTGTTTGATGATACCTTAATAATAAATCGAACTAAAATAAAATCTAAAAACGCCAACCATTCTTATTCTAATAAAGCAATTATTCAGTATTCCTAATCACTTATGTTTAATAATTATGTATCATCATCATTTATTTATGTTTTCTTTATTTATACAATTCATAAAAATGTACTATGATTATCTTTTTAAATTTATTTTTCCTATAGTTAATAAACTAAATAAAATATATGAACCTCAAAACACTAACCTGAATTTTGTTATATTAATTATTTAAAGTAAAACATTTTTTTCGTGCTAAGATTTAAAAATTGAAATAATTTAGTGAGTTTAGGTAATGTAAAAAATAAAAATATTATTTTATGTTTATTTACTAAAATAATCTAGGTCTTAACTAACGTTAATTTAAAATAATAAAAAAAAATTACCTTATAAAATTAATATATTTTCTATACCTTAGTGTACATTATTTGCTTTTTTATTCTACTAAAATAATCGTTAAATCATAAATAATAATTATCATAAAAAAAAAAAAAAAAAAAAAACTAAAACAAATGAAATTGAAAATAATAGGTTTTATTAAATTACTTAAAAGTTTTAAAATATTAAAATATTTTATAATAATTAAAAATATTTTTTAAACATTTTAAAACTTCTACATTTATGTATAGAGTCAATTCAATTATTTTTAATATAATACTTTTAATAGACATAAAATATTTTTTATAAACTTTGAAAATGTTTTTATATCTTTGTTCCGTGATATTTGATAAAATAACGTATTCACTTATGGTATAACAAAGCCTATTGAAAAATACTTTTTCCGCATATAATATTTACTCTATTTGAAATAATACGTATGCATTTCATGTACAACGGCTTACTAGATCGTGTTTTTGTACAATTAAAACTGTACATACTTAAAAAAATTTGAGTTCCATAACGAAACACTATAATTCAATAATATTTATTTCATACATTTTTTATATATACTTTCTACAATTCAAATCATTTTCTTATCCCCTATACAATTAAAAAAAATTAACTTGACCCATATTACGAGTATGCTTGATATCCACAATAAAATACGATTTTAAATATTCTATAAAATGTATGACAAAACATTCTTAACATAGTAATATACCGTTATTATGAATAATTTGTGAATAAGTTCCTAGTGTTAAAATTGATTTTTCGAAAAAATAAATGTATACTTATAATAATTGTATAAGATTCATTATTAACACAGCATAGTAAAAATTCAGAAACCTACAAGTTTCTTGTACAAATAAATAAAAAAAACAAATTCCGAGCGCAGAGCGAATATACTACCCGTCGAGAACATCTTTAAAGTTTAACTGTTGCCCGCAGTATTAACTAAAATAATTATTTTACACCCTTGGAAAATGATACACACCAAAGACTTTATTGAATCATCACATGCTACCTTGATGTGCAAATGACGAGCGTTTCAGTTGTTTTTGACTTTTGTGTGTTCGTAAAACAACTTTTTGATAAAATTCACGCACACACTCTACCACAGTTATATTATTATTAATATTATAACAATAAATACTACCAACGAAGGAGTTAAATAAATCTACAAATGCAGTTATGAAACCTTATCTCTGTCGGCGGATTAATAATAATACGCGGTTCAGATAAATTCATAAACAAAATAACGGTTGGAAATACAAGAGGATTTTATTCGACAGATTTAATATTTTCTGATAGCAATAAGTTCGTCTTTGTGCTATCTTTACTACGCGTAAGTTTATCATATTTTTGCCGGTGGTGACAAAAGGTCGGAAAACAGCACCATTAACCGTTATATCCACCGGAATACCGAATTTAATTAAAACAGCAATTTTTTATCCAAACACTCATTGCTAGCCGAATAAGTTTCGTAAAGAGTAACAAAAAAATGTTTCATTAAATTCTTCAAGTGGGACCAACTACGTTGGTTTAACGGCACGATTGGAGTGACGGTTTAACTAATACTTGGTACATCGATTTAATTTACACTTATCTTGTTCAAATATTGTGTTAACAGTTCTGTTTAATAAAACCCTCTAAGCGATTAGCTGATAACGTTAATGTCTTCTTTATGAACTTAACGATTATTAACGATCTAATACGATTCCGATTAATGTTAATTTAAGATATTACTGAGCTCTGACTGTTGCAAATTCATATATTGTTCGATTAATTATTATGGTTGCATTCATTTGTATTTATTTTTAACGTAATCATCTGAACAGGATTAAAAATAATGTTTACCTAAAATACACAATCATCTGTTTTCAATCCGTAGATTAGATTGCCAATTTACACTTTTTTCTCTGTAATTCGATTTTTTTTTTTATCACACACATAAAAATTCGAATTTCGGTTTTAGTAATTACAGTTAAATACATACATTTATATAGAAAAAAAAAAACGTAGTTTTCTCCTGTGATTTTTCTTTTTATGACACCTTTCCATAAAATCAGTTTGATTAGTCACTCTTGTGTGTGGCACATGGGATTCATTATTTTATTTCGCTAATTTCTTATTATTAAAACTTTCCTTTTGCTATTTTTCCCCGCAACTCGTTATTGTTTTCTCTAACCATATCGTACCTTATCTTTGACATTCTTCTATAACACCGAATTTCAAAGAGCTTTTTTTTTTACCTTTTATGTTTCTCTGAGCTATTGACCAGGTTGCTTTCCCGTACATGACGACACTCCACCAACGTTTCCAGGAACTTTTTTCTGCTTATAAATATTTTACTCTTTCATGTGAATGCAGTATTTTTATTTTTTTTGAAAGCTATTGAAAGCTCGATTAATACGTTTTATTATTTTTCTCCTATTTTAACCATTATTGCTGGAAACACAATGCGTAACTAAATTTTTTGCCTACTATTTGATATCCTCGAATTTCTATAATATTCTTACTCTTGCATTATTTTTACTCATGCAAAAGTTTTCACTTTACGCATTTGTTCTCGTGCTGAAACCTTTATTAAATGTTACATTCAAAGTTTTAATTATTTTCTCAAAGTTCTTCTAATTACGACAGTAATTATTGTTACATCGTCGACGAAGCGCAACATGTCTATTATAGATCTTCCGTTGATGTATCTCACTCTCTTTCGAATACCAATAAAAAAACATTGTTTTTTTTTTTTTTTTTTTTTTTATCGAGATGTTAATAATAATATAATGTATCCGTGCATTTGAAAAGGTTCAAAAATTGATTTTAAAAAATAAGAAAAAAGTTGTATTATTATTTAATTCTTAACGAGTCGTCTATCCACGTCATATTCACGAATATTTGTATGCCTCTCCCGTTAGTGTACTCTCCACATGTCGGCTGCTAAATGAGTATATATATGTACTCCGACCCCTATCCGATTATCTCCTCGCGCGCCTATTTTATCTGCATGTGCATACATTACGTATAATACACTTATAGCATTACCATTACGGTCGTGTTACCTACGCATAGTGCTGACTGAACCCCCCCCCCCCCGGACCTGAATGCGGTGCGCACGTAAACGTGTATTATTAAATGTATTCTCGTAATCTGCCCGTAGGTTGAGAGTGGAACGAGCCGGAGGCGGCTGGTGCCCTAAGCCGCCGGTGGAGCAGGGCGTCCGCGAGTGGTTGCAAGTGAACTTCGAAAAGGTGCACATGATCACGGGGATACAGACACAGGGACGGTTCGGCAACGGGCGCGGACTCGAGTACGCCGAAGAATACACCGTGGAGTACTGGAGGCCAGGGATGGCGGAATGGAAACCGTACAAGAGATGGGACGGCAAACAGGTGAGACGCGTAGTCATAATATTAACAACACGCGCATTTTGCTGTTTGACTGTACACGATGCTGGTACGGCCGTGACTAGGGAGCCTTGATATTATATTATATTAATATCAAGGCTCTCTAGCCGTGACCATTGGCGTGCGCAGGGCATGCAGCCGCGTAACCTTAACATGGAGCCTTGTTTCCGAAAACACACCAGAAATAAATATAAAGCACGATATATTCAGTCTTCATATTTATATTTTATGATTTTGTAATGCACTGCTGTTATTTTTAAGTTTTTATGTTCGATCCCAGACATTTTTATTTATTTCTTCTACACAAATTATGTACAAATGTAATAACGATACGATGTACTATCGAAATCAAGAAGTACTAATAGCTTCAAGAAAGATTAAATAGCCCTTATTGTTTTGACTACAGAGCAAGAAATGGCTATAAAAATAATTCCGGAAGACATTATCGATGGTTTCAAACACTCAACTGAACGCACAATTGTGAATAATAATTTTTTATCAAAAATATTTCGGTTCATCATTTAAGTATATGACTAAAAATATCTATTCAGTCAGTTTTTTAAGGACAACATTTTTATTTTAAATTAAACAGTTGTTTAAACATTTGTGTGTGTGTGTGTGTGTGTATTCTTATCAGTGTTTTGAACGCTTAAAATAATTTTCGATGGTAGGAGAGGGGGTAGTGGCAGCCTTTTGCATACCCTGAAAAAGGGGTCAGTGCATGTCTATGGCCGTGACATTCAATCGTCGGTTCTTACTGTAACTTATTATGGTAGTTTTTTTTATGAGAAAACCTTCACTTTAAAAATCCGTAAGTACATCGTGTGCTATACGACAAAATGACTGTCGTTCGTGCGTGCTACTTATTATTACATGAGGCAGGACGATTAAGGTTCCGATAACGTTCTTTACAATCATAACACATCGTCGAAGAACGTTTACAGGTACGCAGTGATATATTTGACTGGTGTGTACAATAACACTTTTTTTCTTACGACTAAACGACTATATTTCACTAGGGTTAACATTTTTGGTTTCTAGATCGATACGAAAAATATTGCGGTTCTTCGGCAGTTGATTAATTTAACTCAAAACCTTCGGGTAATAATTATTTATGTTTCACGATAAGTTCGCTATTTCCGATTGTATGTACCATCGAGTATTGAGTACTGTTTTCGTAGGCCGTACGAAGTATCCTTCTCTCTATAGGCCTTACGCAAATCCTCAAAACGACTTGGACCGTTGTCGTTGACATATCACTATCATCTCGTTTATACGACCCCATAAAAACGTTACAAAAGTTGCGAAATCTCTTCTATATAACACTGTACAATTGACTCGACGACACGTTTACGCTGTCGTTTAGCAGTTTTGTATCTATATATGGGTATATTATACATAACGCAAAACTGCAATTGTATATAACCAAATATATTACGCTATCAGGGACGGATCCAGAGGAGAAATCGAGGGACCGTACCCCCTCACAGACATTCTGTGACGATTATGAGCTTACTATTAGCGTTGATTCACTACGCTCATATTGTATGTACCGTACGTGTGATTATAACGACAACCGCCAGTGGCGTATCCTACGATTGATCTTGAACACGGAAACTGTACATCATAATTAGATAACCAATACGTAGGCAAAATATATTTCCATAAGTTGAACAATCCCGAAACGGATTTTAAAACAAAATTAATGAAAACTGTCCGCGTCCGGTAATCCCGCCACCGACCGACGTTTAACGTTATTATATTAGTTGGTGAACGACTCGAGTCGGCAGCGACGGGGAGAGACTGAAGAGTTATATTCGAGCCAAAAACAATGACGACATATAGAGTACATGGTGAATACAGTGGACAAAATGTTTTACGAGTTTCATAAGGAAAGTTTGGTCGGCGACGACGGAGGCAGCGGCAAAAGACTTAGGGACCCAAAGCACGTTATTAAAAACACCGGGAAATTTATGGAACGATAACAATAATATCGACCTATTTTATCTCCTCTGCCCTCGAGGTCGACGTTGGCGGACAATAGTTCCGAAACGAAAACTTTTAAACCCTAAGCACAGTTACACCGTCGAGTGTTTCGAATTTGGGACTGTTATTTTTTTATTTTTTATTTATTTATTTTTTTTTTGTTTAAGAATATTTACGACGTCTTTAGGGTTGGTGCCACCAAGCTGCAGTCGTTTTTCTGCCCACTCAAAAAGAATACACCTTCTTAGTTATTGTCTTTAATTTTAAACGACCGAAACATAATTTATAATGGATTAAAAATAAAAATAAAAATAAACATAAGTACCGCATATAGTTACAATTATTGCTTCTTATAAATCAATTTAAATTATTATTCCTTAACTAAGTAATTGTCAATTAGTAAAAAATCTAAATAACTAATATAATAAATTATAATATTTAAACAATTCAATTTCACCATTTATCAACGTTCATGAAAAGAAATGTAAAATATATAACTTAACCTAACAAACAACAGAAGGTTATTACAGATCTTAGTATAAATTAAACTTGAATTCATACAATTGATTTATTTTTATTTTAAATATGGCTAAAAATCCATACCATAAGTAACTAAGTAACTAAACTTTATGTTTAATAGTTAAATGTGCTTTCCGAGTACACAAACTCATATTAAAAATAGATATAGTATATATTCGTATCATAATAGTATTTATTTTCATAATATAAAGCATTTTTTTTTTTTTTTTTTTTTTTTTTTATTGACAGAGTGGATTCGTTGATATTGCTTTTTACTTTTTTTTTTCATACTACAAAATAAGATTTATAAAATAATGAAAATATAGGTTATATATATAATATGCTATAAAGGATATTATTTTGTATAGAAAGAAAATCTATTTTGTAGGTAAACTCAGTAGGGAGCCAAGAATACGGATTTTATGGACTGCATCGAATTGACAAAATAACTAATAAATAAGTAGTTTTATTCAAAAGTAAAAAGATTAACAACGAAGATAGAAATATATGTATAATTATTTAGTACCAGCGTTCAGGTCATACACACACACACACAATCGAAAAAGATAAAAGAGGTACAATTTGGAAAACTAATAGTACCATTAAACGAGGGTACTCAGCCATTACGTCCGCGGAAATTCATATATTTATTTTAGTGTTCACGAAACAATTTAAACTGAATACAATTCGAACATTACCTTCCCTATAATATATAACAAAAATTGACAATTATTTGTTTATTGAAATTATTTATAATATAATATACACAATTGATGTACACAAATTGGAAATAAAAATTTAACTTGTTGATTGTTGTAAGTGTATATAAAATAATTTAGAAACATTAATAATCATTGGCTATAACTGTCACTACGATCGATAAAATAGTTTAAAGACCATTATTATTTTTATTTTTATTTTTTCGTAGACGGTCTACCACGGCCACTTGTCACTTGACCAAATCGAGAGAGAAAAATATTATTTACTCGTGTGTAGATTTTTTGAAAATTGTTCGCCAGAGTTAAATTTATGAATTTCACTAAGGTCACTAATAGTGCACAAGTACCTTTCGTAGAAAATATAACGTGTTAAAAAAAAACATATACACTCACACATACACACACATTTACAAACAGGAAAATGCTTTTTCCCGTAACACGTAACAAAGGATTTTTGATGATTTTATAACTCGTATAAATGCTAAACCTTGTACGTCTGTCACGTGTCGTTCATCGTCATTCGGCATGCTATTTGCCCGCAACCACTTAACGTTACGATTTACTTATTTTTTTTTTTTTCGTTGTACGTGCGCCCACTCGCCCTTGAACGGATTTAAAAGCAAAATTTCGGAAAAAATATATTATTTGTAATTCTCAATAACATCATACAAATGTACATAATATTAATATACTTATATTTTGTTTGGTACCTACGCGTATGGAATAAATCCGTATTATTACAACCAACCATGAAAGGATATTAATGTACGAGTACTTCATACTATTTACACATACGTTCCATTCATAATGTATTATTCCCTATGAAATCACAAAAAAATATTTTTTCTCAAAAATAATTTTTTTTTTTTTTCTAAAATATTAATAATTCACATGTAAGATTCAAACAACAAAATCAAAATAACATTCGCATTACCAAAATGGCAGCTACTTATGTACGATAAATTAATTTGCGAGGATTTCATAACGAAAGCTCCTTTACGTATAAAATTATTCATCCGACGCTCAAACCATATCATGTATAGTACGAAATGAGCAACAATTAATTTTTAATAAATTCTCATGTCAAAACAAAAGTTATATTATTAATATAGTTTTCAAAAGTTAAACAAAAGCAGTTAACTCTTTCAATTTTGAGTTTTGTTAAGTACGTTTTACGCAGCTTGATCGGCTTAAAGTATATACATAAAATCTATTAAAAAATGTGTCCTTCAGCTCATCGAATTTATAATATCTTCACTTGAACAAATATATAAACTTTCAAGCGTCTTTCAATAATACCTGCATGCCAAGCGTGTAAAATCGTTTAAAATCAAACCGTACCCATCTGCTGAGCTACTTACCGAAACAAACCCGTAATGTATGTAAATAAATTATCGCTGGGTAACATTTTACTTCATAATCGACTTTATAAATGCAAATATTAATTGCACAGTCCGTATAATATTTTCATTATTATTCATTTATTCGTTTCATTTTTGTGCGAACCCGCGATAAAAATGTTTATCCGACGCGTACTGATCGGTATTGGTCAACGACGACTTTTCCGTGATACGAGTGCGTGAAATAACATTGCGTCGAACTTCGCGAACATACATTCAAACAGGGCTGGATCACGGACGGGGACGGGTCGTTGCGCAATATCGAAAATACTGTATTATCACCGCAGCCGCCGTCACTACCGCCGCCGCCGGGTGAATATTGCAATCCAACGAGAAAATTGGACGTCTATGACCTGCAGCAAGCAGCAATGCGATTCCGAGAACCATGTGGTGGCGGGGGGCGCCGTTCCGCGATGCAAGGAGCACGCAAACAAGTTCGCGCGGCGGTGTGGAGGGATGGCGGGATCAGGGATAGGGATTGCTTGTTCGGTTCGGCACACAATCGACGACCTAGTTTGTTTTGGAATTTATCGGAGCGTTTGAGCGAGAAACTGCAGGAGACGATGCCGCGCGCGCACACGGCCTTGTCGTCTGATGCCCTCTTGCCCGTTCCCGTCTCCGCCTAACCCCGCCCACCCGATCGCCACCGCCCGGAAGCGATTCTTCCCGCGATTTATCTGCGCGGCTACAGAAGTTCGCCGAAAGACAAACTGCCGAGCACTTGAGGCGTCCCGTATGGAAATTTCGTCTTAAATTCTCGTTTGAAACGCTGCCGCCTTACCACGGCTCCCTGGAAGGCACTTTTGTAATTTCGGAAACTTTGCGCGGCAATCTCGAAGGGTAAAAGTCCGCGACGTTTATGTTTCAATTGATCATCCCTTACCGTCCGCCCTGCGCGCCCATGCCATTTGTATCACGTTCGCGACAACTTTGAGTAGGTCGATATCGGTTTCGGGAGTAACAAGTGTGTGCTGCGACGCTGCGCCGTCCCGTCCGTATCGCATTACACAGCTAATCGCCAATCATGTTTATTTACGTTTCCCGTCGGATAAACTTTATACACATATTGCAATACACTTTAACCCTTTCAGTACTTATTTTACAAAAGTTAAAAAAAAAATTTTTTTTCTTCTTTTTATCTCTATATACACTCTATTGATAGTACTTACCAAATTTAAAGGTGATCCGACTATGGAGGAGGGATTTATGGAGTTGGTTCCTGTAAGACCCATTGGTACTCAATGGTTATTAAATGAATACACACCTAATACAAATAATAATTTGATGTTTTACTGTATTTTTTTATTTTATAATTATATTAAATTATATTAAACACATTCTATTAATATAAATAATAAATTTAACAACTGTGAATTCTTATATTTTTAATTATAAATGATAATCAGTAAAACAATTTTTTTTATGAACTACAAAACACAAATGTACGTTGCATTTTTTACAATACACATGAGTTTTCGCACCGCAACCTTCTTTTTTACAACGTAATTTATTGTTATTATACATTGGTAAGTGCCCAATTAAATCTTTTCGTGTTTCTTCATGTGGTAATGGCTCTTTTTTTTTCTTTTTTGTCTGTGGTGAATTTTTCGGAGTACTGCTACTTGGTCTTCCTCTACTTTTTGTCACTGCAGAACTGCCGAGGTTAATTAAATTATCAGCTAGTCGAAGTTTAAAATTCAGTAAATCCATTCTATCTTTTTTTTTAATTTTAAATTTATCACAGTCCTTCAAATATTCCAACCACGAATTGCAGCAAGCCATATCAATGGCATGAAACATCATACGGAGAGTCCATTTCTTTGACTTTATAAAAATTCTATAATACGCAATTAATTGATCGATTTTGTCAACCCCTCCCATGCTTTTATTATACATTTTGATGACTTCAGGTTGTTCTATATCTAAATATTGCTTAGTTTTTTTATCCCATCTTTTCACTTTTTCAACTTCCCCGGAAGCAATAAAGTTCGAACACATATAAACTGGCTTGTTATCATACCACTTTACTAAGCATATAGTATCTTCCTTATTTCGTATTTCATCAGTTGTACCTCGACCTTTCGATGCCATCCACTTATCGTTCAAAAAAGGTGGCTTACTAAACCTATTTACACGAATTGTAGATGCTGCGTAAATTTTTTTATGAAGCAATATTTCGAATAAATTATATCCCGCAAAAAAATTATCAAAATACAAACAATGTTTGTTTTTTTCCAAATCTTGTGTCAGAGTTAATACGACACTTCCGCCCATCCCAACTTGTTTTTGTATTTGAGGAGGAATATCAAATTCAGTGGCGGATCCTTGATAAAGTAAAAAATCGTAAATAGTTCCACTTGATCCACACATAACATATATTTTTACTCCCCACGGGTTTGGCTTTCCTTTGCAGTACTGTTTTATATTTAATTTTCCTGTGAATGGAACAATTTGTTCGTCGATTGAAATATTACGCTCGACAATTAATTGCTTACATCTCTTTCTAACACAGTCATACATAGGTCTAACTTTTTTAAATCGATCTTTATTGTCATTTGACAATGTTAAATTATCAACAACATGAAAATTTGTTCTTAGCGAGAAAAATCGATTAACTGTCATATATTGGCTAAAGTTGGATAAACCTAAAGTAGTGTCCCAATACATTCGTACCCTAGGGTATTTTAAGCAACCCATACGAATATGAAGAGCAATGAATGTTTTGATTTCCCATATATCAGTAGGTTTATTCCATGATGATCCATTTTGAATTGCATATCTGTTAGTCATTTCTACCATTTTTTCAATTTCTGCGTCATTGAAATAACGATTAAAATACACCAAAGGAGCTTGAATCTCATAGTAATCGGATACGTCAGGTAAAATGTCATTTAAGATGGGTTTATTACTATTAGAAAAAGGCAATCTTTCCCATTTAATCTCGTGTTTAGAAGATAGTTGAATATTTACCAAATTATTATTCAGTGATTCAGTATTGATTATTGCTGGCATATAATCATTGTACTCATCCAGAAAGTTTGCTGCGTCATTTGTATTCAAATACTCGTAGTCCAAATCATTATTATTATTTTGTTTTTCTAAATCGGCCATGAGATCTTCAAATTCTTCGATCGGAAAATGTCCTACAATAGTAGGAAAAAATGTTATAAAAAAATATTTTAGTATTATGCCTATCAACTTATCCATTACCTTCATTTCGATTACTGCTTGACTCATAGTCATCTTCGTCAGAATCAAAGTATGGGCAATCGGAATTATTTCCATCAAGTAGTTCACTAATTTCATAATCTTTTAGATTTGACATGTTCACAACAATTTATTTATATTATACGTTCAGTACAAATAATAATTCGTCGAAAGAATAATCGCATAATACTTCACAACAATTTATTAATTATATTATACGTTACGTTCAGTACAAATAATAATATTCGTCGAACGCATAATCGCATAATACTGATAGTGATTAGTTATATAATCGGGTTTACACATCTATATTTAGTCTCATAATTTATTGTTTATAAAAATAATTTTATTACAATATAGTACCTTTGGGTCTTCCAAGACCCGAAACATTTTTATGCGATATCAGAACAATCTAGTGATCAAATTGAACAAACAATATAAATATTTAATCATTAAATACGTGAAAAAAAGGCTGTATTTTTTTTCAGCACATGCCATCTATCAGTGAACTATAAAATGTTGTCAAATATGACTAAGCCAAGAAATTTACTGTGGATTATTTATAATGGTTTTTAATTGATTATAATGTGTTTTAAACAATATATATTATTATCAAAATACACTTTATTGATAATACAAACCTTCTATACTATGATAACTTAAACTATTTTCCTTTATCATACTTTAGAGGAAAATTATGATGTATGATAGGGAAAGGGTCTTGCAAGACCCAACAGTACTGAAAGGGTTAAGCCCGCTAGCCCGAACAATAATCAATAGAGCGATTCAAGTTGGATTTGGTTTCGTTGTTTATACGTTTATACATAGGATGGGGATACCAGTTCGCTTACCCGCTCGCAGTTCGATGAACGTAATGTTCCGACACAATGTTTAATTTCGTGAGCGTATTCGAAAATATTTTATACCACTCGAAAAACGGTTGTATTTTAAACGCACGAGATGGGTACACACCTCACAATGCTACTATTTAATACATACGTGTACACGCCTAACCGATTTTCAGAATATTTACACCCACGTTTGTGTTCGTTAAGTGAACCACGGTAAAAATTTTACATCAGCGATTATCGATATCAATTACTTTTCACAGGCAGTTTGTAATCATCGAAAATCTTTCGCAAAACTAGCGACTAATACAGCATTGATTAAATACTTGTTACATAAACACAATTATGTGTAAAATTATGTATGGTGCTTTATAGACGTCGCCTAAACATATGATAAATATGATATACAATCACCATGTAAAATTGTTCGAGACAATCAAATTAAATGACACGGTAAAAAATTGTATTACGTTAAAACGATGCTGTCTGATATAATAAATAAATAATCCTGAAAATCTACAGTTCGAATACGGATTCGATAATAGTGTGATATACAAACAGATATTTTCTTTATTTTTCATTTAAATGTATAAATTATATTGATCTATACGCATATATTAGCAAAGTAATTTAGCTTCTATGTTGAGCAATAAGTCTAGATGTTTGTTAAAATCGTTAGTTATTTTAATTTCAATTGAAACTTCATACAATGAACAAAGGTATAAAGTCATACAAATAAAATAATTATTTGTTTTTAAAAAACTTGATTGGAATTATTATCAATAACTGCAATAAATTTAACTACAAAATTATAAAATGATTAACAATATTTTCTTGTGTTTAATAAAATACAAACACAATCATGCGGTACATGTGATTAAATATTTTAAGTTTTGAAGTAGATAAATAAACAAAAAATTTGAATCTGGACCATAGATACATAAAAACTTAACCTTTGAAAATACAAAAAATAACTAATTAAAGATAATGAATTTTAATTTTCCGCCAACGAAAATGAACAAATTATCTTACTCGGGTTATACTGATGTTTGGTGTCGTGCCCATGGGAAAGACTTATTCACCAACTTGAATGCAAAGTGCTTGAATTTATTTTGAAAATGTTTTAAAATTAAAATTATAATACTAACGAATTAATTTGACGTGATTTTTAAAAACGTTGAAAATAATATTATGAAACGTAATTTTCGTCAAAGCATCTTATTAAAAAAGAAAGAAAAGAAATTTCAAAAGAACTATCAATTTTTTTAGTAGAAGTTTTAATTAACACGATAAACGCCTATAATGCCTATTTCGACGTAATGCGATAGGTTTAAAATTTGTATATCACCTACCAACATATATTAAATTATTTCTGTTACGACTGCAATTGTTTAGTTCGTACATGTTACGAAAGTGTCACAACGCACACAATATCGTTTTGGTGCGCAATCACGAAAACGAATAAAAAAATATGTATAATATAAATTGTATTCTGAAATATAACAAATAGCTTATTATGATAATAATTATAATAACTATAATAATAAAAATAATTATGTAATGGTTCCGATGTGTTTTAGATAATGTCCGGCAATACCGATACATCGACAGTGGTCTTGCATCATTTGCTACCGCCCGTGTACGCTTCGCAAGTACGCATATTGCCGTACAGCGTTCACCGTCGCACTGTTTGCCTGAGGGCAGAGATCAGAGGATGTCTATCCGACCGTAAGTAATTGTAGATTTCTATTAAATCAACATTGATACAGTCGTTTAATATATATAAATACATGTACATATTACATAGTGACTCTTGACGAAGTCTCCGTTTGGGCAAACAATATATTGTGTGTGTGCGTATGCTTCTATTCATATATATAGCGGATAAGATAGAAGGGAGGAGGGGGGTATGACATGTACATATTCAAATCTATCGAAATCAAAATGATGAGAAAGAGAGAGAGATGACAGTTGTTCCACTTTCGAGTACATAATAATAATAAAAATGTGTATTCAATAAATTCCTGTGTAGATCGTTCATTTTAACGTTTTTTAACTGTCGTACGTACAAGTATCGAAGACCGAGAGACATTTTTCAGGCGAGACGATTGTACAGCGGATATTAATGTACCAAAGCAACACGCTTTGTGTACGTACACCAATATCGAATTGTTGTTGGTGATTTTGTTATTATTTCTTGTGTTAACGATTTTCTTCGTATATGATGCGTAATGTGTAATTAAAAACACACTACCAAGTAATGTCGACGAATAATAAACAATACGTTTTAATCGTTCTTACGCGCGCGCGTGTGTACATAAATATATAATATAAGTGTATGCACGGGTATATGTATATTATTTATATGAAATGTTCATTGCTTACATTACTCATCCACGTCCATCGTGTCGCTAACGAAGTCGTTGATTCAAACGATCTAGGTCAAAGAGATCTGACACTATCTATACAACGTAATATATATATATATATATATATATATGTATACTTACGCTTACCCTTAGCCTGTGTGGTTCGTGGAATAAACAAATAGACATCTTGTTGAAACGCATGGCTCCGGCGTTAGTGCACAAAGATGTAATTTAATTAAGTGATGGGATTCGACAGAATTAAATTACCTGTTTAAATTATAAATTCCTTGCACGTTGTCCTTAAATTACGTACGTATATAGTATAAGACATTTGAAAATTCTGAAATTTAGCGAAACAAAAAATTGTAGCGAGATTATAAAATAATCAATTTGTGATCGGTATATAATTGAAATGTGACGCGTATTTAAAAAAAAAAATATACATTTAAAGAACTATCACATAACAAATGAAATGTTTTGTTCAAACTAACCATGCCGAGCTCACATCACTAAGTCTAAATATTATACCATTACACTAATTGTGTAATAATTAATCAAGTGTAATTAAAACTATGCGCTACAACTCAAACTCGCTGTCGATTGCATATGATTATCTAAATTATTCAAATGTTCAAAATCATTACTCAAAAGCTCCAGTGCACAGAACCGTATACAATGATACGTTATTTAAAGATCGTTTAACACACTAATTTAATCAGATAATAAATTGTCGATTGATACATAAAAATAGATTGACGTCCGAAAAAAAAATATTAAATATAATACACTGCTTACGACCTATTAAATGCTATAAAGTATTATACAACCTAAGTGTATTAATCCCACTATGGTTACATCGATTGTGCAAATACTTAAACAAAGTAACTGATTTATGTTAAACCAAATATTATTTTTTCAATCAACTGATGAATTACATTATTAATGAACAAAATATACTTAAACACGAGTATATGTTCAATTTCATTTCTTTCAACTTAACAATTTATTTAATAAAAAATTTTAAAATACAAATATGTATTGAAATGAGTAAATACAAGATTATACTGTTTGGTATTATTTATTCTAAATTAACTATTAAAGTTTCCGGTACTTTTTTAAATTTTAAGTAAATATATTTCTAAAAAAAAAAAATTACGTATATCTACACAGTCTCATCAAACAAAACTTGTACGTATATGGATATTTGTAGAGTATGAGCCAACTTAGTCCATTACAACGATTGGTACAATATTATTTAAAAGTATAAATTTAGAATTGAATCGCATTTGTTCGTATACATAAAGAAGAAAAAGAAAGGATGGAAACATAGCATCTATTGATTTTGTCAACTGTCAAGATTTACTTATTCAAACAATAATATGCAAAATGTAAAAGTACTTCAGTAAGAACGTTGTTCGGTGAATCAAAACTCAAAAAATGTTATTGTTTGTACTATAGTCTATATAATACAAATGGAAAACGCACGTGTGTCTGAGATTTTAACTTCTGTTCATATTTACCAATGGATATACGTTTCGGTAGCTCGAAGAAAAAGACAAATGGAAAATATAAATTGGAAAATAACAGGTGAAAGGTTTTTTCTCCCCTTTTTATTTTGTCTAACAATTTTTCTAAGAACGCATTTCCCATCATCGCGCGACCCGATTAAATCGCGCACATGTGTGTTTTGTGTACACGGCACCTAAAAGCCTTTGGTCCTCAAAGGGTCACTCTGATATAATAATATATATTATTCTCCCGCTGCATTTACCACCGGCACCTTTGATAGTAGTTATGACTAACAAGAAATCGTACCCCCAAAGGTTTACTCATTTTAACGAAAACCCTTTTTGCTTTTCCGTAACTTCGACGATTTTTTTTTTTTTTTTATCGTAATTTTGAAGTATGTCAATGCAGTACTACTGCTTTTACCATTTTATCATTGATAAAAAGAAAAACTGTCCTTTTTCGTTTGTCCGAAATCTGGTGCATACGATGATATACATCTCATTATTTTACGAACAACGGACAATATTGCAGCTGTCCTTTTTTTTTAATCTTATTTTTAATATTAATATCATAACTTTTGCATATGCGTGCGTATTTGTCATTCAAAATTCGTCACCAAAGTTTCGGTGTTTTCAAACTTCTTGCGCACATCCGTTCGTTGATAATAATAAAACATCCCATTCTAATGTTGAGGTTGTTTCGCATTACGACAATCTAATTCGTTTCTATTGCCACGCGTTCAACTTATATTGGTTTTTTTTTTCCTAAAAGGCACGGGCAATAATTCATTATAGGATTTATTACGTGGAATAATAATAAACGGAAAGAGAAAAAATTGGCTCTTAATGCATTAGATACGAGATTTCCGGACGTGACAGCAATTCTACCGTCGGACTTAACTGACTGCACTGCTATATACTGCCCAATGTATACACACACACACACACACACATATATATATATATATATATATATATATATATATAGATTCTGTTCCGGAACAAATAAGTGGGAAAATATAGAGACGGCCTCAATTTCCCCCCTTAACAAAATCCTCCGCCTCACGAGCTCACTTGCTTGCCCTACGTCATTTCATCCTCGCACGAAATATTCCAACGCCGAACGACCGGAAGTTCGATTAATCACGCTGGACACGTTTCACCGTGCGGTGTATTGCACTACCACTACAGTTCCAAAGTTTCGGCAAACGCCAAAATAATAACCGGTAGTCGACCCCAAACAGTTACCTAGGGTTCATTTTTTTCCTTCGTTGTGGCGCGCGCGTATCTGATACAGACAAATCCTTAACGGATTAGGTAATGTGCCTCGTAGTGTTACTTATATACAAATAAGTCGGACGTTGAAGAGGGTCGTAGTTGCTCTTATGTTAAACAGATTGGAAATAATCCTAATGATCCGACTAATTGATTCCGAGCACAAAATAAAAATGTAATACAACCAGAACCCGCCCCACGTGGTATGATTTTTAACCAGTACGGTATTGTATTGGATTTGGTAAGACGGTCCTTAATATTATACTATGGTTTGGTGTTTCGACAAATATCATTCTGCTATTTAAAACATTCACGGTATTTTAATTTTCTATTTTACACGGTATCTTAGGATGTCATTAGTGGTCGATTACGGTCAGCACTTATCTAAAAAAAAAACCTTGGTGCTGTTAAACTGATGCAGTATTGCACAAAACGATCTTACATTTATTTATTTCATAATAAATAATAAATATATGATATTAATAAATAATAATTAAGTTGTAACATAATAAAAAATTTCGTAATCGAGAGTCCAATCTTATATTTTTTTTTTTTTTTTTTTATTGAAATTTATTTATTTATGAGTACTTAGTATTTACTAATCAACTATGGATTGATATAAAAATAAAATAAAATATCTGTATATTACTCTGGTATTAAATTAATAAATTTAAATATGAACCACTATAATATGGGCGATTTACAAAACAAATATTCTAAATAAGCAACAATAATAATAATAATGACAGTTAGTCAAAAAGAAGATGAAAAACTTCGACGTTGCGTGCAAGCGTAATTGAAAAGTTTCCTAACTGTAAACAGTTTTTTTTTTCTTTCTTTTCGTCTTTTTCGATCTAGTGTTATTGTTTCAACGAATACAAACTTTTAGGCGACTAACGGTTTATAGGTGTATAAACGTGTACACGCACACATTTATATTCTTTTAATTAATTGACAGCAACGGTGGTCACAATCAATAAAATGGAGAAAGAGAGAGTAAAAGAGAGAGAGCCTGGTAACGAAATCTTTTTATACCCATTGTAATACTAACAGGAAATTAGTGATAAAAGTGTTTAACAAACAAACGCAATAAGAAAAAATGTAAAAATCGTTTGCTCAAACTGAATTAATAAATTGCCTTCTTGAAAAATTTAATTGAATTGTTAACTATTATGTGGATATAGGTAGGTCTAATCTTCTACCTATCTATAAAGGCACTATAAAATGAATAAAACCTTTTCAAGTACTTCAGCCTCATTATTGCATAGTAATACAATTATTTTTGATGTAATAATTAGCACACTACCGTATACTACGATATTATACATTTGTTATCCTAAAACATCTAAATTATACGTAGGTGAAAATATAATTAGAATGATGTTGATCCGGATGACACAATTCGATAACCGTCAACATCTTGACAGAGCAAATGCTATTGTGGCGACAATCAATAACGCGCGACGCTATCGAATTATCTATATATTTCGAGAATATTCGAGACTAAATATATTAATCACATATCATATCGAGAATGTTCCGGAATAATCAAGAAAGCTATCGCCTAATTATATACGGGAGAGATAGCCGACAACAACAACAGTCGTTCAGTATCCGACGCCGCGGTCACACACATACGTTATCGCCGTACTCGCCGCGTTATCGCTAATTGTATTATAACCGCCGCCGAAACGATCATTTAATATTTAATGTATTATTATTATTTCTTTTTGTATCAACATTGATTTCGTTACTATTTCTAATACACGTATTATAAATTTTTACTTTTAGTTTTTCCTTCTTTGCGAGTGTTGTAATTGTATAAATAGTAATTAATAAATTATTATTCAAAATAATTGTGTGTACCATTTACGAACTACCCACAAATTGGTGACCTCTACCTGACAGAGTCGCTGAAATTTTGAGCTACAAAAGACCATCGTCCGCTAAGGGTCTACGACAGTTCTTGGGTATGTTAAACTTCTATCGTCGTTTTATACCTGGAGCTTCAGACGCACAAGCACCACTAAGTGATCTTTTGGCACCCAATTTAAAAGGTAAGTCACCTATTAACTGGACACCAGAGGCTATTTCGGCCTTTGAAAAATGCAAGGAGAAACTCGCTACAGCCACACTTCTCGCACATCCATGTGACAACGCTCGACTGGCTATTGTAAGTGATGCTTCAAACACCGGGGTTGGCGCAACTCTCCAACAGTTCGTCAATGATGTGTGGCAACCTCTTGCTTTCTTTTCCAAGAAGCTCACAGCGACCGAGACGAAATACGGAGCTTACGATCGAGAACTTCTCGCGATATACCTTGCTGTCAAGCATTTTCGGTATATGGTGGAAGGACGCGATTTTGTTATATTCACCGACCACAAACCCATCACTTTTGCATTTCAGCAGAAATCGGATAAATGCTCACCACGACAATTCAGACACCTAGACTTTATCTCACAATTCACCACGGATATTAGGTATGTTCCAGGTAAGCAGAATATCGTGGCTGATACTTTATCTCGCGTTGACGCCTTGTCAGAGACAATAGACTACACTGCATTAGCGATATCACAACAGGGAGACGAGGAATTAAAGAAATACGAAAAAGAAAACACTGGACTACAACTCAAGCAAGTTCAATTACCAGGTACGAATGTCTTAGTGTTCTGTGACCTATCAACTTCAACCGCCAGGCCCTTTGTCACAAAGCCATTCAGACGTAAAGTTTTCAATAATATACATCGACTTGCACATCCAGGTGTTAAGGCCACGACGAAGCTTGTTAAACAGCGATTCGTGTGGCCAGCCATTGACGCAGACTGCAGACATTGGGCGAGGGCATGTGTAGAATGTCAACGAGCCAAAATCACGCGCCATGTCACAGCACCTCTTGGTTCATTTTCTTTACCATCTCAAAGATTTGAACATGTTCATTTAGATCTAATCATTATGCCTTATTCCGAAGGATTTCGCTATTGCCTCACGTGTATCGATAGATTTACTCGATGGCCTGAGGTAATTCCATTGGAAGATCAAGAAGCGGAAACCGTAGCACGAGCCTTCTATACGCATTGGATCGCGAGATTTGGTACCCCTCTTCGTATCACAACAGACCAGGGAAGACAATTTGAGTCATGCCTTTTCAAGCAACTTAATGACTTGACTGGCACGAACCATCTTAGGACCACGGCCTATCATCCTTCAGCAAATGGCATGGTGGAACGAAGCCATCGGCAGCTTAAAGCCGCCATTAAATGTCATCAAAATAATCGATGGACAGAAACTCTTCCGACAGTCTTATTGGGTATCCGAGCAGCTTGGCGCGACGATCTTAAATCCACCTCGGCAGAATTAGTCTATGGAGAGCCACTTAGACTCCCAGGCGAATTCCTAACGTCAAAAGATAATGCCGCCAAGTTCGACGACGCAGCTGAGTTTATCAAAGATCTTCGACATCACATTCAGCAGATCCGACCTGTCAATGGTACGCGACATGGCGATAAGAAGAACTTTGTTTTCAAGGATCTTGCAACCACAGAGTACGTATTCATTCGACATGACGGACCCAAAAATGGAATACAAATGCCCTATGATGGTCCCTATCGAGTCATAAGTCGAAATATAAAAACTTTTGTCATTGATATAAAGACAAAAAAAGTTAGAGTAACTATAGATAGACTTAAACCGGCCTACATCATAGTAGACGACCATTCTAAGGAAGATATTTCGAGAGAAATGCAGACACCTACACCGAATACCATTACAAAGGAGGACCAAAGGACACGTTCCGGAAGAAGAGTTCGTTTTCCAGACCGTCTCCAAGTAGGTTTTGTTTGACTCCGTCACTGGTAGGGGAGTGATGTGGCGACAATCAATAACGCGCGACGCTATCGAATTATCTATATATTTCGAGAATATTCGAGACTAAATATATTAATCACATATCATATCGAGAATGTTCCGGAATAATCAAGAAAGCTATCGCCTAATTATATACGGGAGAGATAGCCGACAACAACAACAGTCGTTCAGTATCCGACGCCGCGGTCACACACATACGTTATCGCCGTACTCGCCGCGTTATCGCTAATTGTATTATAACCGCCGCCGAAACGATCATTTAATATTTAATGTATTATTATTATTTCTTTTTGTATCAACATTGATTTCGTTACTATTTCTAATACACGTATTATAAATTTTTACTATACGTAGGTGAAAATATAATTAGAATGATGTTGATCCGGATGACACAATTCGATAACCGTCAACATCTTGACAGAGCAAATGCTATAATTAATTAAGAGGCTAATTTACGAACTATGTGGGTTTTCGAAGTGATCGTTGGACACTTTGACCGAAGTCGTATTTGTTGGAGACGACAATAACAAAGTGAATAATTGATTTAAACTTGTCCGTTTTGCCAATGAACACAAATTGGTTTTGTCGAGTAACTTAATAAAACGTCCGTGTTTCTGGTCCACGAACATGTTACGAGCCCCTTAAAGCGAAAACCCTATCGCCATAGTAGCAATATCCGTACAACGACCAACTTGTTGACCTCTTACCAAAAAGTAAAAAAATAAAAATGTCCCAATAAAAATGACTTCCAGTGCCCTAAGAACGAACCGCTTATGGATTATGGATCGCGTTCTTTCAAGTAGTACGCTTATTACTTGTAACTTATGCATTAACTTAAAATTAGAAATATGTAATATTATATGTAAGCTATTGCAGTTATAGAAAAAAAAGCTTATGTTTACTTTGGACCTTTTCTTGTTATCTTGTTAAATTGAATTGACCAACGTATTATTACAAACTATATTATTCCAAGAAATACCTTTTATACCTGACGCAAAAAAAGAAAACCCAAAATCTACTCATATGATCGGTGAACGATGGTATTAAAACGATTACGAATATTGTATTGACTTACTGAAACACATTTTTAAGAATATTCTTGTCAATGATGGGTTGATGGTCATATTGTTTGAATACTGACATTTCCAGTTTGGATAAAAATTTAAAGTCATTACAGTGTACATAAAATTGAAAATTTAAAGCGACTGTTTACATAGTTTATTCTCTAATAAAACTAAAAATGTACAATCTATCAAATATACATTTTCTATTTGTCTACGTCGTATAACGTAATAAGTGTACACATAAACGTACAATTTATTATCTTAAATTTACTCCGAATCGTATGTATAAAATATTTAATTTCGATCCAGTAAAACATGAACCTATCGTGACTGTATCTCGTAATAATTCATTAGTCTTCCACGGGGAAATAAATATAGTAGGTTGTTACAGAAGTATATGTTACAACTAGTAATATAACATAATCAACAACAAAAAAGGTTAGCTTAATAATTAAAATTTAACAAATCATTAGTTTATTTTGGTTCATAACTTAACCTTTTATAACTCATTTAACTATATACGCATTAACTTATAAAGATGCCAAAAATGTTTTTATTATAATATCAAAAAGTTTTAAATTAACATTTTTCTCTATTTATAAATTATTTATTCATTTATTTATTTATTATTATTATTTGTATTTATTTATTTATTTTATTTTTATTTATTCATTTATTTATTTTTTTGAGGTACGTACTTAAAACATTTATAATAAACCTTTACAAATTTCTGTTTCATTTCGTTCAAAACTTATATTATATTTATTTTCTTAAACTTTTTTTTCCCGGATGCATTGGAAATTAAACGCATATTGATTGACATTCGGAAAATTATTTTTTTAAGCTATGGTCATTAAAACGAAAAGTTAAGCTGTTATGTTCGATTTTTCATTTAAAGAAGTTATAAGGCTTTAAGTTTTTGACAGTTTAATTATAAAACCGTACTGATTGTAAATGATATTATTTAAAATTTAAAAAAGAATACAAATTAAATATCACGATATTTAGACATATGACATGAATTTCGCAAATATTTATTATTAATTGTTTTGAAATACAAAAGATAACATTGAAATGTATTTTTTATTTCTATGTATACTATTTTTTATGTAGTTCTATAACATTGAATTTCGATGGCCAATTTAATAATTTTAAAATTAAACTACTTTTATTACTCCATTTTTTAATAATTGTAAATACAAAATATAATATTTTCATATCATATTCTATTTAAATTAAAGTATTAAACCCACTATAATACATTTCTAACTCAAATAACCAATATTTATTTATGGATGTTATAAAATAAGTTAAATATAGGATGAAAAATATAATTAATTTATTGTTTATAACATTTTACTTTGAATCTTGTTAAGTATATAGTGTAGTCGTCAAACAATAGAAAAGCTACATCTCGTACAGTAAAATAATTTAAAACGATCACTTCAAAGAGTAAATCCATGTTTGTATACATTTACATTTATATTTACAAACATGTAGATAATATACATAGATTATTATTTAAAGTTTAATGAATAACTTCAGCAAAGAGTGAAGACTTACATAAATCCAGAAAGCGTGTGTAAAACTATAAAGTATTTTAATAAAATAATATAATGCATGTTCATTTTGTAAATTCAAATTTTAAAAAATGTATACATTATAAAGATTAAAGAATAAAAGTGTTTTTTTTTTTTTTATAAAATCATCAAATATCTGATTATTTTTATTATTATTATATTACGCTGTTTCATTGCAACTACACATATCATCTATTAAGTAATCACATTATAAGTGTATAACTTAAAAGGAGAAAACCATCAAATATTAAATGTAATTATGACTTGAATTTTATTTAACAGATGATGAGATTACGGTGTTATAACACATATTCCCTTTGGCATTACGCCTGGACCTTTGTTCGCTTTAAAGTTGACTTGTTTCTGGTTTCGCGTGTTTTAGATATTTCACCATAGGATAAACTCCGTCAAAGGCGCACAAGTTTGAACCGCACTCAAACAGTTTCTCCGATAAATGGTTTAATCTCTTGGCAGGTTTTAAAGACGTGTCGAATGTGCTCACCTATTTCACTCGAAAAACATAGCTACACAGATGATAACCACGGTGGATATGTTCCGAAAACTTAACCATTGACAAATAATACAATTCCGTGTACGTTTTATCTTGGAACAGTGTAGTTTTCGTGAGAAATTGCGGTGTACAAACGAAATCTTCAACTAATTAATTATGCCCGTGGCGGCAATCGGACAAAACGCTGTGTATTGAAAGATTAAAATAGATACCGTTAAATGATAACCTTTAGCAACTTCTGGTGTCACTGCAATGTGTTCGTGAGCAAAAACTGTTTCCAAGTTCGATACTTCGATTCGCTCGTGAAACTATAGTAAATTCGTTTGTGAGTCAAGACTATCCGTCTTTGAATAAAGAACGTGTTTGTGAATTTCTATCAGACCGTGTATATTTTCGTATTATTATTATTATTTTCCGTGTATTGTATTGTAATCAATTCGTTTCTCAAACAAGTTACATTATTATTAAATTATTAACAATCTAGATTTTACAGACGTTTCGCGCTTTTTGAAAACGGAATTCCCGTCAAAACGCCGTGCAGTGCGCTAACCTAAGCTTAAGCTATACGCGAGTTGAGACCTCGTGTGAACGGAAAACTTGTTGTAATAACGTATGCACACTTATTATTACGAACCGTATATCTCGATAATATTATTATATTCGTAAACGATCCGGGTTCGTGTACAGCGAAATTCACGATTTGCTTTGCCTGAGCTTTACCGCACGCCGCGGCATGGTACTATTACGTTTGTTTGGTCGGCGGGAAAAAACATTTGGCGACAACGTTACACAATGTGGTTCGGAGCGCCTCTTACCCGCACCTACCTAGCTGGTACATATACCATGCTGCGGTCGTCGAAAATTCGAAACGACAAAACCACATCAAATCCCATTTATATTTATATGTATCTATGTAATCTCATTTATATGTACGTATCACTACGTTGGCGTATATGTGTATATATTATGACGGACCAGAGAGTTTTCGGTTATACAGACGGCAGTGAAGAAATTTAATATACAAACCGACCATGAATCCACCTCTCACTTGCTCACTTACTCTGCTACTCTCTCTCTCTCTCTCTTCCAGTTCGTGTACCTTTAATACCCGTCGCAAAGGTCATTCGCACCTTTGACGCACATCTCACTCGGCATCCACCGTGTCGTCATTACCGCAAAATACCTCTGCGAAAATCTTCAAACACAATGTGTGTGCAGAGATGAATTCAAGAGGGAATCGTAGGGGGTGTACTCTATCCAAATCTCCCAAAAAAGTTTTTTTCCGTATAAATAAAACTATTCAATTTATTTTATTAATCTTTCAAGAATGCTAAACTTCACATCTACCATTAAAAAATATGAACAATTAACATCGTACATAATCGGTTATAATTTCTTGTACATACAAGCCACACACCAATAATTATGTTATATCTTACATCAATCGATAATATTATATATATATTGTACTGTTGCAACAATTATTAAAATATTATTTTCGTTACTGCAAGAAATTGTTGACCTCGCACGTCACACATCGTCTCGGTAATTTCTGTAAAAAAAGACAATAGTTTTTAATTAGTGAATCCTGAGTTTAAAAATATAAACTCTGCTCATAAGACAGTAAATCATTTAAATCAAAATTACCATTCAATGCGTACATAATTCCTTAAAATTTTAGTTACAATTCCAATTTCTGTCGCAACAGCATAAAGAAATTTTTATTTTTAAGGCTGCTTAAAACTTGATTAAGGGCAAGAATGGGACAAGAAAGATTAACAAGGCTGTCTGTTATGTATTTCTATAAGAATAAAAATATTAACTGTGAAAATAATATAAAAAAGAACCGGATGGGCCTCGCTCTGCTGTACAGTTAGGGGTGGAGTGCACCTCGCTTATAGGATAGGTCATTATTACAATGGATTTGTTAAATTTGAATGCAATGATAGATATCATTGTATACGAATAACGATTCTGAACGGAGTTCATATGTTTGTCTAGGATATATAACATTGTTATTTATAAACATTGTAAAAAGTATATTTTATTTTGAAACGATAAATATATTTTTCAATTAGGATGGGTTGGCAGTTGCATACAGAGATATAGTTTGTGAGTCTAGAACATTCTACATTATATTATATTTTACATGTAATTTTATGTCAATATTCGATGTTCAAACGCTTATAAAAAAAAATTGTGCATATGGATTTTAATAATTTTTGAAGGAAATTAAGAACTACTTCTGTGGAATCTTCGATTAAATTTTCAAGTATTTTGTAGTAGCCAAATTTTTTTTATCACCGATTATAAAAATAAAATGTAAAAAAATCGAATATTTTAAATGCCTATAAGTGGCTTAAAAATCAATATAATATTTTGAAAAAAATATGACATAAAGGAAATACCAATCGTAACAACTGGTAGAAATTTCAAAAATCTGCGACTTATACTTTTTGAATTATAAAAAATATTAAAAATCGTTTGAGAATAAATCGCTATTTTATGCAATTTCGTAAATATTTAAATTTCAAACAGTCATAAAATTTTTTCCTCTAATTCCGGTAGAAATTTTTTTAAAGATTTTTGAAAAGTAGCTTATAGATAACCTAGTGTTAAAATTTTAAACCTTAAGTATGAACAGAAAAAATTTTATGAATTTTTATTTACAAAACAACTTGCAAATTATCGTGATTTTTACATATTTCGTATAAATTGGAACTTTGAGCACTTATAAAAAAAAATTGTGACTTACGATTTTAGATTTTTTTTTATCAGTTAAGGAACAACTTATAAGAAACCTTGTATTAAATTTTCAAAATTTTCTAGGCAGCCAAAAAAATTTTATCGTTATTTAAAAAAAAAATACTTAAAAATATTGTTAATTTCAATTGTCTATAAATAGCTTCATAAAAGTCAGAATCTAAAAACACACATCATTGTAAAATCAATACATTCTTCACTCCGTTCAGAATCTAAAATATAATAAACCGATCTTCTAAAGAAAAACAACGAAAACTTGACTTTTTTATTATAAATATAAAAAGTACAATTAATAATATATAATTAATAATTCGTTATATTTATCATAATATTATGTTGTATTATTCTTTTGTTATAAAATTTTACTTTTTTCCTAAAGCTAAAACTTACCATACATTTATCCTATTTGTATATGTATGCATTCTCCTCCCCCCTCATGAAAAATTGCTCGAGCGACTCTTGTGTGCGTGTGTGTACGTGTATGTGTGTATAAGTACGTGTGCGCGTGTGCGCGATTGGTTAAAAATACTGTCCGAAACGTGACCCGATGACGATCGGTGACATAACGGAATGTGCTCATTTGACCTAGTCACGCGGGCGCTCGTATGCAAGACCCTTCGTGCCCTGTATATTTTACATCTCCCTGGGACCTCTGCACAACAGTATTATTCGGACATGATGATGGACGCGTTTAGGTTTCCTATTGTTTTTCTCCCGTCTCTGGCGGCGTGGTGTCAATTTTAATATATAAGTTTTATTTTTCAGTATTTTTTTTTTCTTTTTAGAAAAACGTCGTTATTTTGCCGTCCCCTCGTCGACGAAAACTTTTTCGCCAAAACTTTACCGTCGCTGTCCGAACGCGATTTTTCGTTTGTTGGCTTTAACAAATGACGCCATTGCTATACATGCACGCGTGCGTTCCATCTGCGCGAATTCGTCTTATCAAAACCGAAACAATACATAATACTGCAACAATATACGTATACACTTCATACTCATTGCGGTACGAGTAGTATCCCATCACTCACGCGTTCTACGGCGGTTTCCCTTATGTTTGTACTGCAATGTAAAAACTCCAAACTCACTGTTGTTGTATTTTCCGGTCGTGGTAACGCCGTGCGTTCTGTACAAATCGGTTCATACTCCATCGAGAGGTTCTACGAATAATGAGATTATTGAAAACTAAACATATTGTTTTGAAGGAAAAACCAAATCAACATACATTTTTTAAGTCAACAATAAAGCACCTCGTTCCGCTCTCGTGTCGCGTCTATAAGAAATACACTACTATAGCCATTATTATACGTCCGCACCATTAATTTCGAGCGAAATTAAATTATGTCAACTGTACGGTTTCAGATGGAATAATCAGCTATACGATCCCACTGGACGGACCTGTGAGTGATAGTACCGACGTGGGTGACTTGTCGTACGATGGCGAAGTACACGGTGACAAAATTCAAGGAGGTCTGGGACGCCTAGTCGATGGCGTTCACGGAGAAGATAACTTCAAAATGGATATCGGCTACGGGAAAGGTAACAAATAATATCATATAAACGTATTAATCAACCTTATTTCGAGGTATTCAGAAACGAAACGAGCCGATTTAATCTGTGAGTAGTTATTCATTATAACTGAATTATATATGCTATACGAACTCGTTATTTGAAAGTTTGCATCGGAATGGAAATACGTTCGATAAGTTTAAAATTAACTTAATTTTTAATTATTGTCTGTTCGTTACACGGTTCTGAACTCCTGAATTCAAAACATAAATTATATTTTTCAGTTTAAACTATTATTTATTAATAATAGCAATCTGATCTAAAGTTGTGTACCTGCAAAAACTATTGTTGAAACTAAATGGAAATCATGTATATTCCATTAAAAGTTGTACTCGAAAAAATTATGTTCTACATTATTCAAGTGTGCATTGAAATTTTCAAAACTTAAGTACCTTACGTAAAAATATTACATTTAAAAATATAAAAATAAGTAAAATAAAAAAAAAAAAATGTGCTATAGATTTAAACCAAACAAAAAACTGTCCGGGAAATATATTTTATTCGTATTATTGCGTTCTATTATTATTGCTATATACAATTATGGTGTTATCCTATAGGAAGCAGTATTTTCATTGCCATAATTAATTACAAAAAATATATTATTGAGTACGCAATACCTACCATCATTAATCCGAAATGTTATGTTTTTCCTACATGACAGTATGTGTAAACCAAAACCTACTTTTGATATTTTTTCAACTAAGCCGCACAATAACCGTTATTCATAACAAAACACAATATATGATTGACTGTTCGAAATATTTTATGTTTTTGTGTTTAAGAACAAATTGTAAATAACATAGTTTGAACAAACTTACGCTCAGTGTTTGGTGTTTGTATAACATCTTAAAGATATTCGTCTGAAATTCAAATACAATAAATGTAACTCAAATTCCGCGAATAACTTTTATGATCCATAAATATTGAAATCTCTTAATCAAATATTTTAATTGTAATATACTACTGTGTCCGTGCACAATTAACGAAATCATTGTTTTTGCCAATTTAGTTATATCACTCCACAAACCATTAAATGTACGGTTTTAATGCACCGTACTTTAATACCCATTTTCAACTATCATAATACAATATATTATTGTAATAGTTATAGTACGTATAATACCTGTATATAGTTAATTAATCTAATCTGTATTTATGGTACGACGTCTAATGACTTCCTTTAAACCGATGGCGCACTAAAAAGTACAGGAAACCTTTCTGTGTAGAAAACGACGAGTGCCTCATATATAATAAAAAACAGCGATAGTGTTCTACGGTAATCTCCCGGGTGAACAATACGATCCTATCGTTTACTTTCTACACACATGTAATTACCGTATAGTATAATACATTTACATCAGCTTTTATCGATCGTTGTCGAAAACACGAAGACGCTATAAAATATGAAGCGTTTGCTTTGCACTGGAATTGCAAATTGGTTTTTGAAAACGACAACAATGTAATTATCCAAACATCAAATATTGTTTAGGATTTGTTTTTTTTTTTTTTTTTTGTTCCGTTGATGGCTTAAAGATCTTATACGCAAAGTGAACCGTAAACCATTCTTTACCAAATAGGGTATTAATGAACCGGAAGAACTCGAACGTCATGAGTTGTAACTGATCGGGAGAAAAGAGAAACATTGTGAATCGTAATTCGACCCAAACCCCAATCGGCATCACGTCGAACGCTGCGTCAAAACGATCGCCAGTGGTGTCGGATAATGCCTCGACGTTGCATCGAGGCCATCTGCGATTGTGTTGTGCGCGCGACATGACGATTACACATCAATATTATTAATGATAAACCGACGTGATCGAACGTACCGGTCGGTCAGGTAACACCGTCAAGTACGGATTCGCGCATTCACTGCAGTTGTCAAATACGTTCGCAACAACGTATTATTTTATTACGGTTAGTGCGGCCGTCACGGGCATCTGCGGCAGTGACGGGGACGTTAATTCAATTATTATTATTTTTCCCGGGGTGAACTTCCGAAGCGCAGCAGCGGGATCGCGGGCGCGGAATGTGACGTTCGTAGAAGCTAATGATATGGACGTTTTAATAAGCCCCGGGGAAACTTGCACGCGTCCCGCAGTACCCGCCGTGTGTATAAATAATAATTCAAGTTTCAAAATCCCCGACAATAACAATAACAAATAAACATGCGTAACTTCGGAAAATGAAAGCCCTATAATATTTCGCACGGCTCTGGAATAAAGGAGGAGACGATGTGATGGTGGCAGAGACTCCGCCGACGCGTCGGGCCACGGTCGGGCGGAAACACGGGGGTTCATTATTACAGAACGGAGGTAAACGTATATAAATATATACATTGTGCATGCGTGCGCACATGTGTGTGTGTGTGTGTGTGTGTGTGTGTGTCTGTGTGTGTGCTGTATAGTTTTGAATATTTCGATTCCCCGAGCCTGACATGAAATACGATAAAGTAAATCGGGGAAAAACTATACTAATGGAACAACGGGTAATGACTGCGGGCTTCCCTGCCCTCCTTAAAACATTTTAAGAGTTATTTAAATTTAACCCTTGAGCCTTCTACCCTGCATCCCACCCCGTGACATTTTTTTTATAATATTTTTCCCCTTCACTTCCATTATATTTTATAAATATATCATTGAAATTTTTAATACCACGGATAATGAGAAAACCATAATATTAACGAAGAGAGAGGACAAAATAATAAATACAACATTATACCGACTGTAATATACAGTGTATATCGTACGGACTCTCTAAATAATTCATACCGAAATGTTTGTGTTCGTACGAATAAAATAAAATTAAATCTACGCTAATAATTCATATCATTATTCTACCAAGAGCACGTGCGTAAACCATGTAAAAATAATGATAGTAACAATAATAACTTGGAATTGTTGTTTAACACGTAAGGAACATAAAAAAATAAAAAATAAACAATGTTTCATAAACATAGAAATGTTTTTGACAAATATATGAGTTAACATTTGTTTTCCACAATGTGCTATGAAAGTCAAGAGCATCTAGTTTAACGACGAACATTCTAGATATACCTACAATTATTATAAATAGCAAGTACATGGAGGTTGACGTAAGTTTGGAAAATAAATTTCTGCGTGCAGCGTTTAATGTACGGTAAATAGCATTCACGGAAGAAAAAAAAGAAATCATTGGTAAACAAATGCGTTCATCGAGATTTGATCAGAACGAAAGAATACTATCTAAGAGTGTTTAATAATACTGTATTATAACAATAAAGAGTATTCTATTCGCATTAGGAAAAAGTATATACTATACAAACGCTTAATAATGAAAAATGATAATAGTTGTTCCGCAGCTGGTACAAAATATTTGTCAGTATTATTTTTTTATTTTTTCTGTTTTATTGTCTATAAAAGCAGTTTAAAATTATTTAAACACGCTTTGAATTTTTGTTTAAAAATATGAAAGTTTTTTAAAGAAAAAGCATTTCAATTACCGTGAGTATGATTTTAAAAACGACCCAATCATTAACAAGTGTATATATATAATAAATATTATTATTCATTTTGAAAAATTTAACAAATTTAGTATCATATTTAAAATTAATTGATTCAATTTGCTCTCCAACGTCAAATGATTTATTAATTTTTTGTCGTGCAGGTAACGGATGGGTTGGATGGCGCAAAGAATCGTTTTCAAAAGGGTTTGTGGAACTAGTGTTTGAATTCGGTGAAGTGAGAAATTTTTCGGCAGTACGCATATTTACCAACAATTTCTTCAGTAAAAATGTGCAGGTAAGATAATTTATGAAAGTTTCTAAAAATATTTATTTGATTTCTTCGGAACTTATAGTTTTTTTTGTTTTTTATTTTTTTCGTTAATATTTCAAACACTCATCAGAGTTGTTTCATTGCAAATTACAAAAAAGAATTTTTATAATAAATTCTGAAACTAGTAAAAACCTGCCGGCAACGGCTTAATGATCTCTTAGAAATAATATAAAAATCGTAAGTTTCAAGCATCATTGAAGTATGTTGCACAAACTTCTTCGTCTTTAAAAATATATATATATAAGTGTGTGTGTGTGTGTGTGTTTATTAGTGACAATATAACTGAAAGAATATATGTTTTTTTATTCAAATAAACCACATAATGTAACCATGCTACTCACTTGAAATAATGGAACAACTAATAATGAAGCCAAAGAATCTCGAAGAGCTAGATTTAAGCTTTTACTAAAATTAATGAATTCATATAGACAATAATATACTAAGAGCATGGTTTATCACTGTACATTAAATTTACGTAATAAAAACCAATTATGTCGAAATGTATATAATATAATCATACCAGAAAATAATATAATATAACCATACCGGAAAATAGAAGTATAATCAATAATCTCAGTAGATGTATTCGCTGAATAAATCAAAACAAAAATTAGTTAACCGTGTACCTATTACACTTATATTTTAGTAATTACCATTAATAGACATTAGAAATTATCTATGTTTATAAACCTGTATACCGTGTGTATACCTGCGCCACGTGTAAGACTGAATTAAATGTTTTAACAAAGAAATTATTCAACTGAAATATTATTATAGTTATAGAATAAATGAAATAGTAATTATTATTATTAATATCAAACAATTAATTCAATAACAAACATTAGACTTAATCATTAAAATGGTACTAAAGATTTGTTGCACTCAAATTATATAATATGTTTACTCATGTCTACTAACTATCGTCGTTTTAGATTCTGAACGAAGTGAAGAATGTATTGATTTTACAATGATGTGTGTTTTTTTTTTTTTTATTTTTTTTTTTTTTTTTTGTGTCTGTCGACACGATTTGGGGCAGTAAAAATGCTTCGATTGCCTTATGCAGCAACTTTTCTGAAAGGAAAGTGAATCTATTTGGTACTTTGGGGGGTCAAAAGTATAAAATGTTCAATATTTTTTAAATGCGACGGGAAAAACCCTAAAAAATTTTGGGAAAAACGGGAGTTTTTACGCAAAACCAGTTTTCGATATAATCAAATTTTTTATTTTGCTATAACTCAAAAACTAATCGATGTAAATACTTGAAATTTTCACCAAATGTTTAGATTAGCGTTCTCTATACACCATTGAATTTTCAAAGTATTTTGACTTTTATTGAGCTATTTATAGACAATTGAAATTTTCAATTTTTTTAAGTACTTTTTTTTAAACAACGGTAAAATTTTTTTGGCTGCCCAGAAAATCTTGAAAATTTAATACAAGGTTTCTTATAAGTTGTTCTTTAATTGATAAAAAAAATCTAAAATCGTAAGTCACAATTTTTTTTTATAAGTGCTCAAAGTCCCAATTTATACGAAATCATAAAATTTTTTCTATTCATACTTAAGGTTCAAAATTTTAACACTAGGCTATCTATAAGCTGCTCTTCAAAAATCTTTAAAAAAATTTATACCGTACTTAGAGGAAAAAATTTTATAACTGTTTGAAATTTAAATATTTACGAAATTGCATAAAATAGCGATTTATTCTCAAACGATTTTTAATATTTGTTATCATTCAAAAAGTATAAGTCGCAGATTTTTGAAATTTCTACTAGCTGTTAAAATTGGTATTTGCTTTATGTCATATTTTTTTCAAAATATAATATTGATTTTTAAGCCACTTACAGGCATTTAAAATATTCGATTTTTTTACATTTTATTTTTATAATCGGTGATAAAAAAAATTTGGCTCCTACAAAATACTAGAAAATTTTATAGAAGATTGTCATTTAAAAATTATTAAAATCCATAGGCACAATTTTTTTTTATAAGCGTTTGAACAGCGAATATTGACATAAAATTACATGTAAAATATAATATAATGTATAATATTCTAGACTGACAACGATATCGGTTTTTTTTAAAATGCTCAAACTCAAAAACGAAAAATCGCAACAACTTGAAATTTTCACCAAATCTTTATATCGACGTTTTCTATACATGGTTAAGTTTTCAATGTATTTTGACATATTTTGACTTATTTATAGACAATTTTTATAAATTTTTCGTTTCAAAATAAAATATACTTATTACAATATTTATAAATAACAATGTATTATTTTCTAGACTAACATATGAACTCCGTTCAGAATCGTTATTCGTATACAATGATACCTATCATTGAATTCAAATTTAACAAATTTATTATAATGACCTATCCTATGAAGAGTCGCACTCCACCCCCAAGTGTACAGCAGAGCGAGGCCCATCCGGTTCTTTTTTTTAATTGAATATTTTATTGATATATTTAATTTTTACAACATCAGATGATACTATCAATTTTTAATTAATTATTTTTGGAACAATTTTTTTAGATTCTGAACGGAGTGAAGAATGTATTGATTTTACAATGATGTGTGTTTTTTTTTTTTTTTTTTTTGTGTCTGTCGACACGTTTTGGGGCAGTAAAAATGCTTCGATTGCCTTATGTAGCAACTTTTCTGAAAGGAAAGTGAATCTATTTGGTACTTTGGGGGGTCAAAAGTTAAAAATTTCCAATATTTTTTAAATGCGACGGGAAAAACCATAAAAAAATTTGGGAAAAACGGGAGTTTTTACGCAAAACCAGTTTTTGACATAATCAAATTTTTTATTTTGCTATAACTCAAAAACTAATCGATGTAAATACTTGAAATTTTCACCAAATGTTTAGATTAGCGTTCTCTATACACCATTAAATTTTTAACATTTAAACATTTAAAATATTCGATTTTTTTACATTTTTTTTTTATAATCGGTGATAAAAAAAATTTGGCTCGTACAAAATACTTGAAAATTTAATAGAAGATTCCACAGAAGTAGTTCTTAAAGTCATTCAAAAATTATTAAAATCCATAGGCACAATTTTTTTTTATAAGCGTTTGAACAGCGAATATTGACAAAAAATTACATGTAAAATATAATATACTGTATAATATTCTAGACTGACAAAGATATCGGTTTTTTTTAAAATGCTCTAACTCAAAAATGAAAAACCGCAACAACTTGAAATTTTCACCAAATCTTTATATTGACGTTCTCTATACATGGTTAAGATTTCAAAGTATTTTGACATATTTTGACTTATTTATAGACAATTTAAATTTTCGATTTTTGTTAAATTTTTGTTTTTAAACATCTATAAAATTTAATTGATTGAGCGAAAACTCTTGAAAATTTTATACTAGGTTTATAATAAGTTAAAATTATCGTAACTAAAAAATATCGGTGATCGGTTAACTCAATTTTTTTTTATAAGCCCTTAATTCTCAAATTTGTATAAAATGTGTAAAAATCACGATAATTTGCAAGTTATTTTGTAGATAAAAATTCATAAAATTTTTTCTGTTCATACTTAAGGTTCAAAATTTTAACACGAGGTTATCTATAAGCTACTCTTCAAAAATCTTTAAAAAAATTTCTACCGGAACTAGAGGAAAAATTTTTATGACTGTTTGAAATTTAAATATTTACGAAATTGCATAAAATAGCGATTTATTCTCAAACGATTTTAAATATTTTTTATAATTCAAAAAGTATAAGTCGCAGATTTTTGAAATTTCTACCAGTTGTTAAGATTGGTATTTCTTTTATGCAATATTTTTTTCAAAATATTATATTGATTTTTAAGCCACTTATAGTCATTTAAAATATTCGATTTTTTTACATTTTATTTTTATAATCGGTGATAAAAAAAATTTGGCTACTACAAAATACTTGAAAATTTAATCGAAGATTCCACAGAAGTAGTTCTTAATGTCATTCAAAAATTATTAAAATCCATAGGCACAATTTTTTTTTATAAGCGTTTGAACATCGAATATTGACATAAAATTACATGTAAAATATAATATAATGTAGAATGTTCTAGACTGACAAACTATATCGCTGATGCAACTGCCAACCCATCCTAATTGAAAAATATATTTATCGTTTCAAAATAAAATATACTTTTTACAATGTTTATAAATAACAATGTATTATATCCTAGACAAACATATGAACTCCGTTCAGAATCGTTATTCGTATACAATGATATCTATCATTGCATTCAAATTTAACAAATCCATTATAATAATGACCTATCCTATAAGCGAGGTGCACTCCACCCCTAACTGTACAGCAGAGCGAGGCCCATCCGGTTTTTTCTTTTAATTTTCCAATAGTTTAATCGAATTTTTGAAAAATAATAACAAAACAATAAAAACCTGCCCATTCTTAAAAAAATATTTAATATTTCTATGCATTGAGTTAACCAATAAATGTGTAAGATCGTTTTCATAGTATAAAGATTTATTATTACTTTTGAGTTTGACAAAAATACAGTTTTAACTTATGCCTAAGATAAGAAATTTGAGACAAATACTAAATACAGTCTTGATACTCCGTCACTAGTATTATTATCTAAAATAGGTCATATAATAATAACAAAATGTAATATTATTATTTTCAATATACAAAAAATATTAAGTGTTAATTAATAATTATTATTTTTGCATAAAATTTATTGCTAAAAATAAATAAAGTCATGTTCAATATACTTATGAATTGAATGTTAAACTCATACTTTAATTAAAACTAATCAACTTTCATTAACGGCTTTTTATTAAAACTAATAAATTTTAAATACCGTATACTGAACGACAACTCCCTTTTTTTAAATAGATTATACCTTTCGTTAATTATTCATACGTGTGATTATATAATAAAAAAAAAAAAATAATAATAATAATAATAATAGTAAAACCAACATTCTATTGTCATAATTAAAACTATAACATTTATCATAACTTAGTTTTTATCATTCATGGTAGAATATATGAATAACAATATACTTACACATTAGGTGCACTAATTAATCAAAATGTACAACAAACACTGTTCGTATATTATATTATTTCTGTGTGCATTATTTGAGTAAAAACATCGTTTAAAAAAAAATAATAAAATAGTCCGCTAAAAAAAGTAAAAATCGGTAGCCAACATTAAAATGTTCAATTCATATTCATGATATTCAGTAGATCATCTATGGATCTGAATATTCTTGATTATTAAGTTGTCGTTTCTTTAATGCAATTATACAATTCGTATCGTGAATTCATAGTTGTTATAGTTACTCCCTAACAAAATCTCTATAGTACAATTGCAATATGGAAGTGAACTGCTGCGTGGGTTTTATACTAAAATTAATATTTTAAACGCACATTATGCGATTGCCCATTTACAAAATATAATAATATAAAAATATGATTTAGTATTAGTGTTTCGTAATTTCTAACTAACTGTACATTTTCGTTACACTGTTGTTTCCTACATTTTCACCCTACGCATAAACTTCCACCCCATGGATTTTCTGTTTATTTTTAATATCTTTATATATATATATATATAAATGCCATTAGAATGTACATAAGCTTTTTTTTTTTAATGAAAAATGTATATCAATTACGTTTGATGCTTGCGCGTATATGTGTACATATATAGGACTAAATACATAGGGTCCACACCAGACTCCATTAAATGGCCGGTTTTCGTTTTTTTTTTTTTTTTTGGTTTTGACAAAAATTTATAGTCTCGCGGTAGGTAAGACCTTTTAAGGCCTGACCGCGTAATGCCAGTGACAGATTTATGAATCATATATGTTTCATTTACTCCAGAAATATAATAACAACAATAAACAGCTACATAACGAATATCATATTACATTATACAGCACGTGACGTGATATACTGTATGTTTGTGTTTGTTTAACACGTATACACCCGGAAAAGATTACTCGAGCCTTAGCTCCACATTCTATAACCACAACCTACCATACCCCTCTGTAGGATTTAGGAACACAGTCGATATGATTGAATATTTCACTTATACACGTCTGTTAAATAAAATCGACTTCTCTTTCAAAAACCTAATTTATGACCTGAGATGTATTAATATTACAAACTAATGTTTTTAATAGTGTTAATTTTGCGTAATAAGACTAGGAAACAAGACGAAATTGCATCACATGATGATGATGATTATTTTTCATCTTGGTGGTAATACAAATTTTGAATAAAGCGAAATATAATTTACAAGGGTCGGAGTAGTATTCGCATTTTTGTGGTATTTTCGTCATAAACGTACAAAGACATTTTTTGACTTCTAGAAGTACAGAGAAACGTATGAATGACCCAGAAAACATCAAAGACCATACTAAAACAACAAAGGTATTTATCACGCGTCTCTTGTACATAAAAATATATCAACGGCAGTAATAATATTAATATTGTTATTATTTTATTTTATAACTATAATAATAATTATTACAGTAAAACCTAGACGGAACCCCCGGTATAACGGAACATTTGTTTAATCCCGTTTCAAATTACATATAATTATATCCCGCCAAGACGAAAACCTCACCAAGCCGGAAACGGACACATTTTTGTAATAAAAGTTGATGAAAAACCTTGCTAAGATGGAAACATAACATGATATTCGTGTGATAAATGTATTTTCGTACTTTCGATACCCATAGATAATCGATGTACTTTATACGATGACATTGATACAAATACAAAAATCAATAATCGATTTTTTTTAAAAATATAGTTAATATTAATGTAGGTGCCTAAAAATAAATATGTTATAAATAAGTATAAATATAAAATTAAGTTAAAAATATAAATTGTATGTATTATATATAAACTGGTTTAAAATAAATATGTAGTATTTAATTTTATTTAATTTTATTTTATTGAACACGGAAAAATGTCATGGTCCCAAGATTCCGTCTTATCGAGGTTATACTGTATATCTATTTTTTTTTTTTTTAAATATTTTTTTATTGTTATTATTATTATTATTATTATTATTATTATTATTATTATTATTATTATTATTATCATCATTATTATTATTATATTTTTCGAACATATTTTAAAAGTAAAGAGAATTATTACAGCGTTAGTGGTTCGGATAAAATCTACACTTTTTTTATAACGCGGCGACACGAATAGGCAATTTTCCTACGTCCGTAATTATTATTTTATTGCAGTTACAATTCCATTAGGTTTTTGACAATATTCGTTTCCTATTTATAAAGAATTTTAGATAATAAAATGGTATAAAAGAGTAATAATTAACCGCTAACCGCGATCGATTATGAATATACATTATTGATGTGCACATTTTCAATGTACATTATTTGATTAATTTCAACCGATAATTGTATTACCGAGCAAAAATATGAAAACAATATGCTCAGTAAATTTATTTTCAATAAAAACACCATAATGGCATCGTCAAATGCATGTATAAAATAATGATATAAAGTAAACATAATATTATACTCGTATAATATTACAGCATAACGTTGGACTAAATGATAAGTAATGCAGGATTTATAAATTCAAGGTAACTGCGATTGCCAACAGAATTTAATTACGCTTTACGAAGGTATTATTTTTACGATTATTTCCATGACATTTTCCTTCATCAATACATCAAGTCGAATAGGTATAAAACATAGTCGTAGAATATCGTATATTATGTCCTAAAAATGTATAAATGCACGTTCAACATTACTTTCAGTTAACGACTATTTTAATTGGTTGATTGAGGCGTACACTTTTTTTTATAGATTTTATAGATTTTTTATTTTTATTAACTCGATACATATAATCTTTTACTTTAGGAACAATAAGAATGTATTATGATATAGATATTTTTTACATGATTAGTTTGATTAGAGGAGTCACCCAGCGGCAACACTAACCTTACTTGTTTTATTTTTTTTTTTATCTTTATTTTATAATTGTATTTATTCGTATATATTATTCTTTAGATTAAGCATTCAGAATATTTCGACACCATATACTTTTAAGCCTTCTAAGAAGATTTCCAGGAACTATGAGGGTGGCAAGGTTTGATATAAGGGGATGAGAGGAAGTCCAGAATGGAATCGTTTATAAAAAGTCACTGATTTTTCAAGAACTGTTTTGATTTTGAGATCGAACTTTTTTTGTAGTTAAAAATATAAATATATTGCTTCGATTCTGAGTAAATCTCTTATATTTTATTTTATTTTATATAATACGGGATGTGACCTAAATAATAGTAGTTTAATGGTAATAGTTTAATGTAAGAAGAATACATAATATTAACTAACTAAAAAGGTAAACTGGTATTCAAAACAATGCGCATCATCCTGAACATTACGGAAACATAATAAAAAAACATTACATAACATTACATTCCTGTTTATTACGGAAATGATTAGTAGTATATGGTGTTAAGAAAATAGGTTAATGCGAACCTTAGAAGTAACTAAGGTATCTTGAAGTTGGTTTAGAAGTTAAGGAAAATCAATAAAACCAACATTGAATTTTCGTATGAATATATTGTTGGCTGGTATACGCCTGTCAGTTAGATTTCATAGTCTTAGTACTGTGAGTACTTGACTATAATCATGAGTTCTATGATTAATATGAAGCACTCCAGCAGCATAGCTTTTACATGTATGTTGTACTCGTTCAATATGGTTTCTATTGATGGTCAAACTAAGGTCCCAAATAACAACAGAATACTCTAGAATAGATCTCATTAGAAAACAACATAGTGCATTTTGAGAATCCAACAATTTAAATTCAGTGGTAACTTTTTTAACAAATCAAGTGTTTTCAGAGACTATTTTTACATTAAAAGTGGATTCCCGATCTAGTACGACGCTAAGATCATTAATCGCTTTACCTGGATTAACGAGAATAAAATTACACAAAGTGTAATTATGCACTATTGGTTCACAAATTATCTAAAATGATATAGAATAGCATTTGGTGATATTGAAGTCTAGATCCATGGTAATAGCCCAAACACTTAATATATCAAGTCCACGTTGTAGAAGATGACAGTCATTTTCACAACAAATTTATAAGAATAGTTTTTGGTCATTAGCGATCATCATAAAATTAATGTTGCAAATAATACTTTCGCTAATATTTATAAACAAGGAGAAAACAATTGAACGAATGTGACAAATCAATTGATTGGTGCAACATTAGTTGACATGAAACTGCAGAAACCAAAATGTGTAAATTGAGATACCTAAATATTAATTGTCTAAGAACTGCAATTGAATCGTTAAATCGATCCAGATATAATAAAATCGTACAGCTAAATTTCTTTTTTAATATTATTTATAAACATTTTTAATTTTCTTGGTATTTTATGATATATTTATGATGTAAAATGAATTTATCAAACAAGCTGTTTACGAATTGTAAAAGCCTCTCTATGGCTTATGAAAAAATTGTTTGAAATAATTTTTTAATTAAGCTCGAAATATTTATAAAATAAAGAAATATAAAACTATAAGTTCTTCCACTATTTTATATGCCAACCGATGAACAACAAATATTAAAATACTCATAAGTAACGAATGAAATTATATTCTAAAGATAAATATCATATTAATTATTGTGTATACAGAACTTGCATAGTATTGTAATATTACGAAGTACAATCGTAATGTACTTACATTAGAACCAACGGTTAATGTATCAATAGTGATATTGCTTTTAAAGTAGGTATACAATCATATCAGACTAATAATTTCATTTTTCTACGTGGTATGAAATAATATTTTGCATATTTACATACATGTATAATATTTTAAACAAAATGTTGATAACATTTATTTTTATTTTTATTTTATGGCAGAGTGTAATGGAGTCTGTAGAAAAGTTTATTTGAAATTAAATAAAATACCCACAGGCACTGCAAGTAATAAATCCTTTCCTGATTTATTATGTAAATATACGCGTAATTAAATTATTACTTTTCTCAAATAATATAACGATTATCCTCTAAATTATGAAACTACCTTGAATGACAATTTTCAAACCATTTATTTAATATTTTGTGTAAAAATAATAGGATATTATTTTAAATTAATTGGTTTTTTTTTTTTTTTTTTAATTACGTATAAGAATTGTATAAAAAATTGAAAAAGGGTTTTCATTTAACTTTAAAAATATTTAAGAAAATTAAAAATGTAAGAACAGTAATGACTAAAACATACATTATTTAATAATATAAATTTATTTAACATTTAAACAAACAACAATTGTAAAATTATTTGAAAATTAATCTTGGACTAAACCTGTGTTTTAAAATTAATTTCAATATATAATATAAAACAAAATTAATCAAACAATATTAGACTGAATCATATCATGAAATTTAAGCCTACTAGTGATTTCATACAATAAGTCTGATAGTCTTGAAAATTCCTTCACAAGTTCTGAATCATCCATTACTTTGTGAATTCTAAAATTTGAAACAAAAATAAAACAATAATTAATAAAATATAAAATACAATAACATTATATTATTGTATTTACCCTAATAAAACATTATGGCTTAAAAGCAAACCTTCTGTAACCAATTCATCCAAAAGTATACCAGCTTTCGAGCGTAAACTTTTATTTTCATTTAAAGTTATAAGTATCATTGACACAACAAATGATACTGGATCATGTTGTGTCCATGAATTGATTTTATTTATCAAGCGTATAGTTTTCTATAAATATTAATAAATTAATTAATATAAGGTGTAATCAAAAATTTATTAGTATTAATATATAGAATATTATAAACTGTGATGGTTAAATAATTATATATTTTAAGATATTCATAAAAAAAAATGTAATATTTGTTCGAAATAGATACTTCAAAGAAGTAACTTCATTGTTTAAATCTATTAGCAAGGTCGCCAATATTTCAGATAAGTAAGCTACATTTAAGTATCTAATGATCGATTTCTAGGAGATTTTAGAAGATTTGTTAGATGAATAATAAAAAAGTCGAATTATTGATCTCTATTGTCTCTTCATAATAGTAATTTAATAGTACACAAGAAAAAAAAAAAAAAAGCAAATTGATTAATATGATACCTGACATTGATTTTTAAGAAACCAATGTCAAATTTTTTAATTGTCATCGATCTATGTTTCTACAAAGGTAAACTAAAAAAAAAAAAAATAGTTTTCTTAAAATGGCTTCTATAATCAAAATTTATTTTTCATCATATTTTATTATTTTTATATTTAAAATACTAATTATAAAATAAGTTAACTACTACATACTTTGACACTTTTCTTCTCCTCAAAATCGTTGAGAATTATAACACACTCATCAATAATACATTGTGCCATTATATTATATGATTTTAATTCATATATTTTTTTTAGTTCCTCTGGCAACTTTTCAAATTTAAAATAGTGCTTATTATTCTCAACTAACTTAACAGGTTCTGTAAAATATATATATATATATATATATATATGTATAAGGATTTCTAAGCAAATAATAATAAAAAAGTCTTTACTTCAAAAAATATTAAACTTAACATCAGAAAAAATCTACTAAAAACGTATATAATAGAAAATATAATTCATATCAAGAGTTGAAGAGGAAGGATAGTGATAGACAAATATGGAAGTTATTGTAAGCCAATCATTAGATTGAATACTACAGAGATATAAAATCATTATTGAAGATTTAGAAGTGATTTAAATAGTTCATAAATGAATGCAATTAATTTATAACCTGTTGTTATTTAGATTTTACCAAAAATGCATAAAATTAAATTAAAATTGTTCAAAAGATGTCATGTATTTTTTGGGTATTTATTTAATATATTTAATAAAAATAAGATGTTGATGTCTATATTATGAAAAATTGAAGGAATTATTATAGCAAATTAAAGTAATTTAACTAAATTTATAACTTTTTATTACTGCTTAATATGTATAGAAGACATAATTTAAAATTTTAAAATTTAAATTGTTGAGTATATTACTAAAAAAAAAATTATAATTACACTTGAAATATTACTATAACATTATTAAATCTTAAGATTTGTTAAAATAAATAAAAAATATAATAACTTAATTGTAAATTTTTTCTAACAAATCATAATATTTTTAAATATTATTAGAAATTTGACATTATTACCTTCATTTATCCAATCTTTTAAATGCAATTTTTGTATTTCGAGTATCAAAGAATTTAAAGTCAATGACATTTTTACGAGAACAGGGTTTTCATTTTTAAATAACAAAATATGATTTACTATACTATCCAAATTATGAGTCTAAAAAAAATTAATAAAGGTTATTTGTTTTATAATTTTCTAATACTTTACTATTTTGGTTATTACTTTTGATAGTTTTGATCCTGCTAGTTTTAATAATATACATAAACAATGAACTTTCAGATCATCTTTTTTCTCCATTAATTCTTCAATGGATGCCAATATAGCTTTTTTATTAAGAGCCCCTTGTTTGAATAATTCACCAATAAATCTATAAAAATATTACTTCGTACAGAATATACTAATAATTAATTAATTTTACTTCAGACCATACTTGCAATTGGTTAAAGACCTATTATAATGCTTGAAATAAAAATTATTTAATATATTCTTGAAATTAGATGGTGTCTATAACAGATATCAAATAATTATATTATTATTAAGTAATCAAATTAGAAAAAACAAATTAAAATCAATTGGTGGAAAATATTTTTACTCAAAAGCAAATTAGAATGGTAAAAGTTGAGTAGTTTAGTTGAGTAATTATACTCAATTTAGTTTATTTATTACCTATTATTGATATTTATATAATATATATTTGGGTAAAAAGTATTATGTATGAAGTCATGATTTAAAATTATATGAATCAGTCTATTTATAAATAAAAAGAACTGGATGGGCCTCGCTCTGCTGTACACTTGGGGGTGGAGTGCGACTCTTCATAGGATAGGTCATTATAATGGATTTGTTAAATTTGAATTCAATGATAGGTATCATTGTATACGAAAAACGATTCTGAACGGAGATGATATGTTAGTCTAGAATATAATACATTGTTATTTGTAAATATTGTAATAAGTATATTTTATTTTGAAACGAAAAATTTAGAAAAATTGTCTTTGAATAAGTCAAAATATGTCAAAATACTTTGAAATCTTAACCATGTATAGAAAACGTCATTATAAAGATTTAGTGAAAATTTAAAGTTGTTGCGGTTTTTCGTTTTTGAGTTAGAGCATTTTAAAAAAACCGATATCATTTGTCAGTCTAGAATATTATACATTATATTATATTTTACATGTAATTTTATGTCAATATTCGCTGTTCAAGCGCTTATAAAAAAAAATTGTGCCTATGGATTTTAATAATTTTTAAATGACAATCTTCTATTAAATTTTCTAGTATTTTGTAGGAGCCAAATTTTTTTTATCACCGATTATAAAAATAAAATGTAAAAAAATCGAATATTTTAAATGCCTATGAGTGGCTTAAAAATCAATATTATATTTTGAAAAAAATATGACATAAAGCAAATACCAATCTTAACAGCTGGTAGAAATTTCAAAACTCTGTGACTTATACTTTTTGAATTATAACAAATATTTAAAATCGTTCGAGAATAAATAGTTATTTTATGCAATTTCGTAAATATTTAAATTTCAAACAGTCATAAAATTTTTTCCTCTAAGTCTGGTAGAATTTTTTTTAAAGATTTTTTAAGAGTAGCTTATAGATAACCTAGTGTTAAAATTTTGAACCTTAAGTATAAACAGAAAAATTTATCTACAAAATAACTTGCAAATTTTCGCAATTTTTACATATTTCGTATAAATTGGAACTTTGAGCACATATAAAAAAATTGTGACTTACGATTTTAGATTTTTTTTTATCAGTTAAGGAACAACTTATAAGAAACCTTGTATTAAATTTTCAAGATATTCTGGGCAGCCAAAAAAATTTAATCGTTATTTTAAAAAAAATTTAAAATTTAAATTGTCTATTAATAGCTCAATAAAATACTTTGAAAATTTAACGGTGTATAGAGAACGCTAATCTTAACATTTGGTAAAAATTTCAAGTATTTACATCGATTAGTTTTTGAGTTATAGCAAAATAAAAAATTTGATTTTGTCGAAAATGAGTTTTATTTTTTTAGGGGTTTTCCCGTCGCATTTAAAAAATATTGAAAATTTTTTACTTTTGACCCCCCAAAGTACCAAATAGATTCACTTTCCTTTCAGTAAAGTTGCCACATAAGGCAATCGAAGCATTTTTACTGCCCCAAATCGTGTCGACAGACACAAAAAAAAAAAAAAAAAAACACATCATTGTAAAATCAATACATTCTTCACTCCGTTCAGAATCTAAAATTAATATTGTAAGTATTAATACTGAGATTTTTCTTAAACTTTAAATGACTTAAGACCAATAACTGTAATAACTATAGATTGTATTACATAATCTAGAATAATCACAAAAATACTATTATTGTAATAACAAATTATAATTAGTTACCATATTTCTCTTCTTAAACTTTTCTTTTAATTCACGTAAATTTTTTCGAGAAATGTTATGTGAAATAAAAACATCATAGCTTTTTCGTTCTAAAACTTTTTCAAAAGTAGTCTTAGAATTGTGGAGGCTATATGCAGTATCTTTGATCATGTATGCACATAAACGTGCGTATAAAACTACGAAATTGGGTTTATTTAAAACCTAGATAAGTAAAACAAAAAAATTAAACAACCATAACAATTATTAATAATATTTACATACTTGAGCATAAACTATATCCACAATTTTTTCAAATAGATTAACTGTTTTGATTGGTATGGAGACAATTCTTTGCGCCATTTTATCAAAATTGTTAATATTTATATGGTGGATATGTGATTTCACTAAATTAAGTATTTCCTAAAGAAATAAAAGTTTAAAATGATAATTCTAAATATTTTCTAAAAATAAAATTAATAAACAAAACGATATATATCTTAAAAAAAATGTATACAGCAGTACAATAAATTGTATTTTATAAACTCAGATATACATTTATAAACATAAAATATACATTTTTAGTAAATTTCAATAATTGTTAAACATAAGATTGATATTATTAATAATTGCATCAATCTTAAAATATTTTATTTTTTTAAATTATACAACATTGAATACTTACAGCTTGATTATAACTAGTTTCCATAGTTTTGTTTTTATTCATTGTTGTTAAATGAAAAAACAAATAATTCTGAAAATAATTTATTTATTTTTTAAGTAACATAAATTAATACAAGAAATCCACAGTTAAATTTTAAAATTACTATTTATTAGCTACAAATTTAGAGTGTAGACAGGACCAAACTTTAAGGAACAGAAAATTGGTCTAAAAATAATTATCAAATAATTTATTACTTCTAATTAAATTATAAAATATAGTCTCTCAAATAAATATTATTTGGTATCTTTAATGTAATTATTTATAAATTTAAATCTGTGTAATTTAATTTAATAATAGATGGATAAATATAAAACGGCCCTGGAGGCAAAACTTTACCATTAAATAAATTAAACAAATCCTAGAATAAAACTAGTCTACTAAAATTACTTCTTATGTGCAATAAAATATCTAGTTTTAAAATAGCATCATGCACAACCATAGGTCTTAGTAAAAGTTATCATTAAAACAATTTAAAAAAAAAAAAAAATTAATTAAGAAACAATGCAATTAAATAATACCTTTATACTGTAACCTGTACTTGACAGTCACGACTGAGATCGATGATTGTTGATCAAAATAATGATTTATAAGAGCAATAATGATCAAACCGAAAAATTATTTCTTCATCAACACCATAAACTATATAGTTAATTAATAACTAATAACATCATTTGACCGTGATCACTGAAAATAATTGTTTTATTATCAAAAACTGATTTGACAAATAATAACACTGTTATGTATCGAATTCTCGAATTCGAATGATGGTTGTAAATAATCTACATCCGTGCTTAATGAATGCTTGTTTTGTACTGCCTATTTTTGTATTCATAGAGTCTGTTATTCGCATTGGATACAAACATACGAGCCTGCCTTAGAGTAGGTAATTACTCTATATAGCCGGATAATATAATTAAATATACATTTTGAAGGTTAGGAAATTAAATTTTATATTTTATTTAAATTTTTTAAATTATATCATGGACTAGAATTATTTTAAAATATAATGTCGAAGTACAAGTATTTTAAGTATATTTAAATGTAAAATTATTTAATTTAATAAGACCATTGATTCAAGAATATATTTTAAAATCAATAGTTAAGGTGACCATATATTTTTATAATGAAAAAGGGATAAAAACAATTTTTTTTCATAATTATTTACAAAATTAAGTACTATTATGGTATTAAAGAACAAAAAAATGAAATTAATTAATTACAATTATTAAAAGTATCTCATTTTTATTAATACAACTATAAATTGTATATATATATAAATTTATCTATTTAAAGAAAATGGTCAACGATTACTGTTACACTGAAATAATAACCTGTTAAAAATAGTTATGTATTTGTGCTAAAATTGCGATGTTTATGTATTTTATTATATACCTATTATATTAGTGTAGTAATCTATCCCGATACATCATACACAACCCTTGCCATTCGCCATCGTTACTCGTCACCGTTCACCATACACTAATTCAGTATATTATACGTCGCATACGCACACACGCACTAGTTAAATTTAAACAAATTAAAATTGACCATCGTTATTTTTTTACTATTTTCTGAAAATTGGTCATTTTGATGTCAATCTCGTGCCATTGAACACTTCTAACTCAAACAATGTTCTTAAAGAATGTTGGCCATTATAAGGCTACATGTTTTTGTCTTGTGCATTTGAAACATTTTACAAGACAGGGAAAACTTTAACACCTAATTTTTAAAATAAAAAAATGAAATAAAATACTTCAATAGCATTTTAAACAAATTCAGCTTTTTCGAAGTATTTAGTATAACTACTGAAAAAATAAAAAAATTATCCATTTTACAAACTTATAACCATATTCAATTTTATTCGAATTTTCTATATTGTTATTCTTTTAAATTTTATATAATTTTATTATCTATAAAAAAGCGTTTTGCGTTTAGGTATAAAAAAATGATAAGTCTAGTACCTACATTCTTGGCTCTATATTGGTTAAAATCTAAAATAATAAAATATTACTTATTTGTACCTAATGTATAATTAATGGGTAATAATTGAAATCGAGTAAGTAGTTTTAAATTTTAAATAAAAAATATTCCACATAGACGAAAATTAACAATTTATTTTCCATATCATTTATAACTATCATAGACTTTGGATAAAATATGAAACATATTTATGACTCAATACTTCAATGTTAAATCATTTATTATGAAACCAAGTGGTTAAAAAAGTAGTATTTAAAATTATTATTAAATAATTAACAAATAATATTTATTTTAATATTGATGAATATCTAGAATTTAAATAGCTGATCTTAGACCTAGAGATTTTAAAAAATTCATCACTATTGTTATTGCATCAACAATACATATCCAACTTTATACTTTAATTAATAAATATATTATTTATTTATAAGCTTTTACTAATATTACTTAAAACAAGCTTAGTTAAAAATGAATTAACTACTATAAGAAATTAATAAGTAAATTCAAATTGACTTAAATCGATTAAGATTTATAACTAGATAGCGCAAGAATTTGATAGATTTAATATAAAAGGGACATAATTGAATTGTATTAATATAACGTAGTTTTGTTCATCACTAGCAGAGCACATAATATTTAAATGATACTGCCCTACTTGGTTTTTTTAGATTTTTTTGGGATATTTTTTGATTTAGATTAAAATTGAGGACCTTATTAATATCCGTTGTAACAAAGAAAATAAAAACAACAGTCAATTTTAATATACCGAGAAGTAAATAAAACATGTCTTTTTTTTCATTTATTTTGCTTTTGATAAACAATTTACAACAAAAAAACGTTTTCAGATATCGATATTCAATTAATTATTATTAATTTTATAATTGACATTTATATTTCTTAATGATGTATAGTTCAAAATGCAGGAAAATATTAGGTCTCCAAAAAGACACTACAATTGGCATCCAGCATCCTGTAATATACGATGCCCTATAATTATTGACTTCAATAAATACCTACTATCATTATCGACAAAAAAAAAAAAAAAAACTCAAATGCAGGTGTACCTACCCTAAATATCAAATTGAAATAATGTGTCAGAACTTTTCATCTCATCCGGAGTTTTTCGTATTTTCGTGGAGTATGAATACATATATAATTTATTTATACAAATAAATAAATAAAAACGTAGCCTGGAGTTTTATTATACTGATAAAATACGACCTGGTTTGAATTAAAAATTCATAATCAGATATAAAATGTCAATAAAATCGCAACTGAATATGAAAAACATGAAGAAAGGAATACATTTGGAAAAGTTAGTACAGTTAGTAAAATAATAATCATAATTTAATAATAATTTAAATGTACAAACCGGTTTTAAAAATAATATCTTATATCATTACATTTAAATAATAATAACCATGGTAATTATACTTCTAAACATATCTGTGTTTAATAAGAATTAATTTTAAATAATCTCTCCTATAAAAATAAATTATCTTTATGTAATACATTACATTTTTCTCAATTTATTCCTTCCTTTATTTTTTCTTTATCTATTTATTTATTATTTTAGCTGAATTACCAGCTTTGCGCGGAACAGACTTTGCCGGGACATAGTTTATAATGGATAATTTTGAATGCAAATGCATCTTTTTTTCTGATATTTCAACACGTAGAAATTAGCAGAAAAAATGTGTTTCAAGTGATACTAATTAATTTAGTATAGTTTTAATTCTGCATTTATTTTTATTTTTAATCAATTTAACTTTAAATGCATATTTTGCTATTTTAAAGGAATTTTTCAATATTTTAGAGCATTTTTTTAAATCAATCTATAAATTCTTAAATATGAACGTAGTTGATTATTCGTTATGGCATATGTTCTGTTGTATATTGTTGATGGTCATTGAAAAGTCGAGTCACGCTGGATATTGCAAAGTTCGAATTCGAATAAAATATCTGTTGGAGTCAATAGAATAAATGACAACAATAGAGTCTAGACCTTTAAATGTTACGTTTAAAATTGTAGCTTTGATGGTGTTGTTCATTAACTTTTTCACCGAAAACCTGGTTCCATTGACAGAGTCGCAGTGAGCAGATGTTTTACAAAAGGTAATTTTATTATTGGAGGAGATAATAGACGCTTTTGGAAATAATGTTCAGTGATATAGACACGTTTACTATTTTTTAGGTTCATACTGAGTTATGCGACAGTGAGGTTTCTTTTCTTTTTTTCGATTGTGATAGCAACAACAAAACAACAACTGCTCATTCGGACCTTATCAGGTGTACTGATGCTTCCTTTTCCTTTTTTTTACGATATTAGGTAGTTTATGTAACCTTTTCCAAATTCTAATCTATCTCTGTACCAAATTTCATCCAAATCCATTTGCATTTAAGTAGTTAACTTAATTATTATGTAGTTTAAGAAGGCAAAAGACATATAGAAAAACATTTATATATGAAGATTTATTTCTGTACAGAAACTATTTGTTTACTTATTTAATTTACGAGTATTAACCATTCAATAATTTTTAATTTTAATTAAATTTTTTATTATTTTATTTTAAATATATATAACAATCCGATTGTAAATTTTAAAAATATGCGTAATTAAAAAAAAAAAAAAAAAATACCAAAATAAATGTAATATTATTACTTTTATTGCCCATTTGTTGTAATTTTTACGCTTCATACTTTTTTCGAAATTGAAAAGCTATATTTCTATGCAACACTATAATTTTCGCGTATGTTATCTGAACCATTCGACTCTATTACAATTTGGCGCAATCCTCAGTTCAATATCAGACAAGGGAAACTGATTTGACATGCTGACGACAGCGTGTTTGTCGACATAATGAAATTGCCATGTCGTTGCACAGCCGGTTTCCGGACTTTGCGCGATCCGCACATTACGCCTTGATTCGAACTGTGATCGTTTAGCCATACGAGGTTGATTTGGCGCTGTTGTTGTGCTTAAGGTCTTTCGTGGAGACAAACTTGTTTGCATTTAGCTCGCAGCCCCAAGTCGAATTGGGATATGTTTGTATTTATTTACAATGTTATGGCGCTCATGCATGCTTATCGCACAATGCGGTCTGCGTTATTTTTACGAGTCTAGTGGATTGAACAAAACACGAAACTCGTACACTCCTCTCGTCTAATTCCCATAATCCATCAACGGAAGGGAAGTTGACCAGAAAAAAAAAAAAAAACACGAACAGGATTACAAAAAGACACCCTTTAAAAGCCAATTTCCTCGTATAGACGTTTAGTATAACGCTACATGATATTATTTCCGAACGTACACGAATTGTGTTTGCGTACAAGTATATGAGCAAAGTCGAGATTCGTGTTCGTGTACATTAGTTTGTTCGTATGCTGCTTAATGATTTGCTCGTCATCGGTAATCATCGCGCGTAGTTAGTTACTCGACTTTAATCGAGTACACGTATTATCGATCACCCGTCTTACGAAATTCCACGATGTGTTGTAGGTTTTCTCCAAAGCGAGAGTGCAGTTCAGCGTGGGCGGAGTACATTATCACGGCCGGTCGGTTTGGTACACGTACATGCCGGATACGGTTTTGGAAAACGCCAGAGACGTCGACATACAGTTGCATAATCACGTGGGCAAGTACGTGAAAATCCAGCTTTACTTCTCCAACAAGTGGATAATGATCAGCGAAGTGAAGTTCGATTCTGGTGAGAACTCGTACAACCTTATCATACGTACATGCGCACGTATTACATACACATGTGTACATACATAAATTTATATACGTAAAAATATGAATGATATGAAATCCGTACGTCATTTGCGCGACACGCAATGTGCGGCTGTCATAATAGATACCTTTGGTGCGTCCGTATCGGTACAGATCAACACGCCTACACAGCATCTTTCGCATATTGATCACACGCTTTTCGCGCGGCTCGTGCCCATTCCGTTTGGACCGTTTGACCCGTCGTCCGCCAACGACTGTGCGAACAACGGTTACCGCATACACGCGTAAACGTTGGCAACCACGAACCGCGCGCGTGCGTATCACTATATAACCGAACGGTTACGATGCACATCAACGTGTGATTGGTTCACGACGGTATCGTAACTCTTTGACGCGTCGCCGTGCGAATCAAGTGCGGGCACGAGTGCACGTGTGGTTAATGAGATTGCGCGCCGGTGCATTAGTAGCGCTTCGCAGGCTCACTGTACAAGGGAGTGTAGTGGTCTTAGTTGTAGTGATTTCGAACGATGCGCACACGCGCGCACGTTAAACAACGGTTTATCTAAATCTTTGGAACAAAGAATAAAGGGAAAAAATGAATATTTATTTATTATTTTATAACTGAACAAACGTTGTCACGATTTTAGTAAAATTAATTCTTAGTTTAATTGCATCATTTAAAATTTTAAATTGATAAAGGTAAATGTGTTAACGTGTGTCTTCTTTTTCGTCAGTTCTCCAATCACCTCTGTTAATGTAAATTTATCTCTCAAGTTGATAGATAACATAGCCAACCCGTTTAGTCTTCCCTAAAATAAAAAAATTATAGATGAAATACTTTTCCTCTGTTTAAAAATTTCCTTTGCTTCCAGTCTCTTATAATAATACACATCGCCGCTCTGACTGTGCGAAACAATGTCTTAAGGCTAATTTACACGTTACCAGTTGCTGGCATGCTAGCTGGCATATTAGCTGGAAGGTCACTGGCGTTTGGCAACTGAAATTGGCAGGTTACTGACGCCTATCGTTTACACTAAGCTTCTAGTATAGGTACTAACCACTAAGTAGTTACTGGTTTTTGTGTTTTATCACTTGAGTAGTACAACACGTTAACTTTATAGTATAAATTATAAATGTTTTGTTATACTATTTTAATATCAAAATGGCAGATACAACGTACAACATTGCATTAAAAAAATTAGTGTATTCTATTGCTACGGTATCAAAGAAGTAGAAAAAAAGTTTGGATAAGGGATTGGATGGACAAAAAGGAATATGGAGCATCAGATACCATCATTAGAGAACTTAGAGACAATGACCCACTTGAATTTAAATCTGTGATTAGGCTAACACCCGAACAGTTTGAAGAGTTGTTGTTTATGATAAATCCTATCATTAGCCACAGTGACAATACCAGTTAGCTGATTCCATTGAGTGATGTATTGGAAAGGGAAATTAAACGCGCCAGTAAAACAAAAATATTTGTTTTACTGGCAATGATATCTGCTGACGCTAGTGCCTCGCTGGCTTCTTCATCAACTGGCAGGTTTTGTTTAGACGTTGCCAGTCGTCTGGCGACTTTGACTGGTACGCTGACTGGTAACGTGTAAATCAGCTTTTAAGGTGTTAAGTTTTTATTGCATTGCATTAACGAATCTAACCTGCGCGATACATGACGATCTCGAGAGCCGAATAAGATATTTGTGGCGCGCGAGCGTAAAATATATAAGTAAAGTAGTATTTGTTTTCCACTCGAGTAGCTCGCTCTCTTCAAAAAACGAACGCGGAACGTCTAAGCGAAAATAATTTTTGCCGAGGAGAACCCCTTCAAAGAACCGTCGTCGTCGTCGTGTTCTAGCAGATATTATTATTGTTGTTGTGCGCCGTACACAGGTTGAATGGTGCATTGCCACCGACAAAGCGTATAATCACGAAATTTATTGCGTCGTTTATCAACGTATAAAAAGTTTCGTTCGGTACCCCGTATTATTATCCGAAACCATACGACCGACCGGAAGAAAACTATGGCGAGACGCGATGCGTTTTTATTTTTCCACTCCACATGTACAAAACGTACCTTTTCGTCGACGCATAACGCTCGGATAGCGAAACACGTGGTACAAAGATGTGGGCGATACGATACGAATCGCAGACACTACGCGCACGCTGTATCAGATGAGAAACGATTTTCGTGTGAATGAACTTAGTGTAACGTTCAAGTTTTATATATATATACGTACATACCATCGATTGGACGTACACTTCAAGTGACATGAACATTATTATTTATTGTTAATCGAATGCTGCGCAATCGTAATGTTTTCATTGTTCGTCACTTTTTCGTACACCAGACGTCATCGCGTTGATTACATGCTTCGATGCGCATGTGCTTGCACCGAAATGTAACGTTTAACCGTATTTCTATAAACAATCGTGTTTATTGGATTGTACATCTGACGAAAAATGTTTTCAATTTATTTTCGCTTAAATCAACCAGTGAACGTCATTATTTATTTATATTGATCATAATTCATATATAGCTCAACTATATTCAACTATAGTTGAGAATGACAGTAAATAACGCAAGTCTTTTACTGCATCCGTTGAAATAAAAATAATAAACCATTTAATTAGTTTTTTTCAAACATTAAGATTTGTATTTTATATTTAACATAACAACCTTTTGAATGCGACAATAAAAATGTTTGTAAGAAAATTTAACTAAATAATAATAATAAAAAAAAAAAATTAATTACTTTTTGGTGTACATATATATATATATTTATTTATAAATCGCAGGATAATCCCGTTTATTGAAATCGTTAAGAAAATGTTAAGTAAATTTTAATATGATTGAGAAAATAAATAATTGTTTTCATTTTTATACACTAAAAACGATTTATGAACACGGTGTTAATTTTTATTTCTTTCTACTTCGTAAAAATATAATATCATACACCACTCGAAACACGACCGAATAACAAAATCATTAAAAGCATTCCTTTTCTCATTATACGAAACTTGCTGGAGAAGACACGTGTAAGTTAGTAGTTGAAGCAACAACATCAGTATAATAATAGGCACATTTTGAGACTTATTAACAGTCGTCGACTTCTCGTGAAAACAGACAACGGCGTCCGACAAGTTTAAGTCCTCGTCAGTCATCGTTGTGTACAACAGGGGAGACCTGTCTCACGCTTTTCCACTTGAGAATATGTGTACTATGAAGCGTTACATCGGTTAATTCCGGCTAATCAAATGTACTCGAACTTTACAACGAGACCAAACTTCACACTTCTCGTTTTATACTCAATTCACTGAAACCCAGGTTAATATGACGTATTACATACAAGTACTACTAAGGGTTTGTTAATCTAGTGATCTGTTAGGATTTATTTTCAACTTCTGTAAAAATATATGAAAAAAAAAAACCAAAGAAAAATTCCATTAAAAAATTGACAATAAAACCTCCATACCCTGACTAAAATTTCGTCTTTCATAAGATATGTTTTAATATTACATCCTTCGTACATTGATTTCTATAAGTTTAAGTTCACCATCATCACGCAGTTCCTGTTGTAAACTTATAAACTTTTATCACTCACAACAGTAAAAATGCATTTAGTATGTTCGAAAAATTATTATTAACACGTTAAAAAATAAAAAAATAATGTATTTAAATAGTTAATTTTTTTAAATAAAATCTAACGATAAAATAGGTTTGTGCGAATCGTTACAAATGCAGTGTAAGTTGTTCGGACAAATTAATTGTACTGAAAATATTCCAAAACGAAAAACGTGAATTGCGTTTTTACCATCCGTGCACGATCAACGGAAAAACAAATGTTGCGCTGACGTCCTCCTGAGCGCGTTTTCAAACATGCACGCGCCGACATCGCATTTCGAAAAAGTTCCTAATTTTTTTTTCGCTCTCCACTTCTGTGCGTGCCACATTCATTCCACTCTCGATGGTAACCGCACCGCGCGCCACGCTGTCTCGCACGCGTCCCACCCTCGCTCTCCTCGTTCTCCCGTAACGAAAGCTGAATCATTTATTCGACCACTAAGCGTCATATACACATATATTATATAACATGTATATTATATGTTTATAAGTTATGACCGAGTGCGTGCGTGGTGTACATATATGGATGTAAATATATATACACCTCTCTCTATTCTTCATAAGCGGGTTATTTATGGGGCCGGGATTATGCGAAAGTAGGAACTCGTCTTATGAAGCTATTTATTTCCGGCACGGCGGACTCGGTTATATTTAAATGCCTCGCGAACCCCCGCCCACCATCAAGATGAAAAAAACCCGCCGTTGTATCAGCGCAACCAACGACTTCGTCCCGTGCAATACATACGATATCGTACAATTGTGTGTGTGTGTGTGTGTGTGTGTGTGTGTGTGTGTGTGTGTGATTCAATTGTATACCAGCGATCAAAGAAATGTATTGCATTAAATTTCAGACACAAAATTAGTACATGTGTACGAAAGCTGAATAACATGATTAATATGAAAAAAAAAAATATATAATAAAAACATGACTGGACGAAATTCTTAATTTCGAAATTTCTGTACTTGAATTTTTTTAATTAAAATATTTTTGTTAACACAATTCGTTACAAAAATATATACCTAGTAGAACGATAAGTGCAAATGATGAAAAAGAAAAAAAGAAAAATATAACATAATTGACCGTTATTTATTCTTAGTTATTCTCCTACTAAAGGAAATTCTACACATTAATAATAGTTGTATAATTGGTTACCTAAATGCTGGTAGTCGAATCGAGCCCGAACAAAAACATTTTTAATCAAGCCTCCCTTAGCAAAGCGGCAACATCATAAAAAAAACTACACGATTCGCTGCTGACGCACTAAAAAGAACTCGCTTGAAATAGTCGTCATTTCGTTGTCTGTTTTTACGTTCAATTCATTGTAAATTAGAAATTAATTACTTTTAGCATTTGGTTTTTTTTTTCACTTTTATTTAAAACTGCAATTATGTCAGACACTGTTCCGGTAATATAGAATTGTCATTTTCGAAAATCAAAACAATTTAAAAATTCTTGTTATTCGCACAACAATGAACCGAAATTAACTCGAGATAACACGAAGTGTGAAACTCATAAGTCATACCACAATAAATAAGATGATCTCCTTTCACCGTGCCCACCGAAATTCGCTGTTCGACCATTGGACCTGGCGCGAAACGGACGGCGCTCGGAATTCGTAATACCGCGAGCCGATCATTATGCAAACGTGATTTGCGAGCGCTTCGCAAATGATAAAATTACATTGTCGACGGCGAAAATTGTTCCAAACACGATAGTTCGTAACGAATGACGTCGGGATAGCCATGGAAAAGTAATACTTCTATCGTTCATCGGGTTTCATAATATTTTCAAGCACATTTGTGTACCAGCTAAATGCAATCGGAGAGACCCCATTATTTTTTTCAACATGTCGCCCGATGCGCGCACGTGTGCGCAATTCAGTGTCTTACGGATGTGTCGGATGAAACGCGCGCACGCAATGCACACTAATATGATTTACGGACGATTCCGCGGCACTACGTTGCATGTGCGCGTCTACGTCCCTTTGAATTATACAACGGGTTAAATATTTTTATTGCAACTATACTTTTTGTTTTTTTTTCTCATTTCGCTTTTATGCGTTACAGAACCGTTGCCCCAGAACGTGACGGTGGACGCGGACACACCGTTCGAAGACGAACAGCTGGTCGGAGGCGCAGTGGATCCACCTTGGGACTCGCCAGACACCAGTAAGTGTTTTTTTTTTTTTTTTAAATATTCATGTGGCCACGCACGTGTCCGTTTTTTCTTTCAATTTACTTCTGGGGAGCGCGGGTATAAGGTTATTTCACGGGTAGGGCGGTTAGGTGATGCGCATATTTTATTAACGCGATTCCCTGGGGAGGGGACTTTCTTGAAAGGCTGCGACGGAGCATGAGGAATCTTTCCGGCAACGTTTTCGATTCCTCTGTCCCGTCGCAAAAGCGTCTTGCTCGTACCTACGATATCGATTGGACGACGTTGTAAACCGCCGGTATCGTTTTAGCCGCGCACAAGGAGAAGGACGACAGGACCGGCGGCGGCGGACTGGTGGAGGTGCTCATCGGCGTGCTGACGGCCGCCACGCTCATCCTGCTCGGCATATGCGCCATCGTGCTGGCCCTTAGCCGCCGCAAAAAGCACCAGACCATCAGCACGTCGATATTCAAAAAACCGTTCGGCGTCACCATCAACATGAAGGACATATTCATGAACCTTTCGCCGCACAACAACAACAACAGCATCAACAACAACAACTCGGGTGTGGGCGGCAACCGGCACATCACCGAGAACCCGTTGCCGATCAACGAGCAGATGCGCAGCGAGAGCTTCGCGTCCGACGCCTACGACAAATCGCATCAGAACGTCATATACGAGACGCCGCTGCTGGCCCGCAAGGACTACGAGACGATTCGTAGCGGCAAAGGTAAGCACGTTATTTATGTGATCGTTCCCGTTGTAGACGGACCAGACCCGCGATTGCACGAGTAAAATAGTAAAATTATGATCGAACGTAAACCTAACGCGTCAGATGATGACATTGCACAACGTATAAACGTTAATTCATTGACTATATTCACTGTACGCCTTATGTGCTACCAAACGTTTTTCATTAAGTTTAATATAACGTTTAATAAGTTTTAAGCCCTTTGGGGTTCGGTGAGCTCCATTCGTTTAAGGTCTACGTCGTTCTATTGCATCACAGTCCACGATGATGAAAAAAATTTCGGTTTTCTCAGCAACTTTCTCGGGCTTACACCATTGCGAAGGACTGGAAAAAAAGTAGCGTTTCGTCCATCAACCGCTCACATTTATTCCGATTAAATATATCATATTCTGTTGCATGATTCGGAAGTTATTCGTACATCGTTAAAATCAGAAACGTCACACTAGACATTACTAATGTAACATATTAATAACCGGGTCGATTATTATCTTATAAACATATGCGATGAAAATTATGACATCATTTATTTTCACGTGTACTCACCAATATCTTTATTTCTAGTTTTTTCAGCTTCAATTAAAATATAATTTTACAATCTGTAAAGTTAAGTGTTATATGAGTATATTGGAAAAATTGTAAATGGAACAAATTATTGGTTGAAAATGCAGTTAACCAATGATAATTCATGCAGCATATCTAATTATTTTGAGTAACGACCCAGTATTCCTTTTTAACCTTCTAGGCGCATTATTTTTTTTTTATTTTTAAGTACCAACTATTGTGTCTTAAGCTACAATTATAATTTATAAGATAATATATTCAATATAATGTATACGGTGTATTATAAATAATAATTAATTCTCCGGTATAAATACGTCTTAAGTTTGTTTATCCGGAATAAATCGACTGCAAATTAAAAACCGAGAACTGAATACTTAAACTTTTATCATACTCTCAAAGTATAAAATATTATTATTATTATTATAACGTAGTGCGGTTTAAAATCTGGAGATAACGAATAAAGCTCAAGCATGAGTCGCTCTGATACGTATACATCGTTACGTAGAATTTTAATGACTGCTGAGACGAGTATCGCTTTGAGAATAACTTGTTCGGAAAATAAAATTAATCCGTCTCGGAATGTCAGTTATCAAGTTAATAATATAAAATAAAAATATAAACTCATTTGAACCCAGTTTTGAAGTTAACAGCGACGTGTTTAGTTACAGACGCCAGAAGTACGATTTCCGTGAAGGAATTTTGTCACAGCGATTCAGAACGAGGATCGCTAAGCAGCCTGGAAATCGATATGAGGCCAACCGAATACTCGACAAGAGACAGTGTCACATCGTTGCATTACCGAAGTCTGCAGAATCAAGTTATGCCGATGTCCGTAGCGGATGTTCCGATTCGTCCCAAACACCTCCAATACACTGCCGACGTGCCTTCCAGGAAAAGATTTCACACGGCTCCTCGCGAAAAGCACAGGGTGAGACACCATTATTGATAACGATATGTTTACACTAACACGACATTTTGGATTGTGTAACGCGCATTATATTATATTCAGGGACGTGTTTTCAATTTTTCTCCGCGAGAAGATTTTTCCTAGAATATATTTAATAATTGTATGGTATTGTAATTAAATATCTATTTGTTATAAAATAATTGTAACAACGATAACACATAACACCACTTTTTACCATCGTTTCTCTATAATTAGTAACAAAATAAGATAATATAAATACATATTTACAGTAAACACAATACAAAATCGAAATCAACGGTCTCTTTTTCTGTACCCAAGTAGCAAGTACCAAAGTCATTTACGATTATTATCTTATGTCCTAATATTTCTGGTAATACAATCTCATAGGTATAGATAATAATACATTTCACTCTGTCGGGAGTAAACAATTTTTTTTTTATGTCCTTGGGTGTTCAGACCTGGGAACACCCACCCCTCTCGTCTAGTAAATACTCCGCTGAGTATACCATAATATAATAGTTCTACATGTCGGACATATTATATAAATTAATAAACCTAACCTGTATATAACATCATGATTTTCCTGTTTTTATGTGAAATAAATTATGCTTTTCGTTGGAAAGTTCAACGGAAAGCAATAATAGAAACATTTGTGTTTCCCAGAATCTGACTGTACTCACTAAACATTAAAGGAACCAAAATACAACTATATATACCTAGTGCTTATAAAAGTAATTTATGGTACAACATTTTACACTTTATACTATTTGTTAAGAAGATAATACTTCGAATAAACCAGTAAATTGTTAGTAATAATATTCGATTTTTCAAAATTATTCCTCTATCGTGTACCTACTTGTACTACATTTGTGCTTCGACCCATAGTACAAGATAAACAATTTTACATATTTCCAAACGGGTTTAGGAATTTTGCACAGCAACATCTATTTAACAAAATGTTTTACATTATAATAATATTTACTTGAGGCATTATGCAAAACATACAACTACCTGTTAGAATACTCGCACAGAATCTCAAATATATTTCTTATAAACACTGGAAGATACGGGGATTCCTATGTATAAATTGGTAACAATGGTATTTTTTCATTTGCTATAAATAGGCTAGTCCCAACTCGTGTACTCTATAAAATATACCGGGACCCAACTCGTGTATTACATAAAGTATACCGGGACCCAACTCATGCTGTTTTTGAAATCTTGGACCCAACTCGAGTTTGTCCTGTACTAATGTGATACGAGATGAATATTTTTATAGCCGAACAAAAACCAATGATATAATTTGATAGCAACGACAGTGGTGTTATGATATTATCGCAATCTAGTGCAATTTTTAAGGAATTTTCATCGAACGACCATTTAAAAAAAAAAAAAAAGGAAAGGAAATCCTCTTCTGACAGTTGATTGTGTATTTCGCCAAGTCGTTCAAAACACTATTAACACAACTAGGCGAGAAAACGCTTTCACTGGGCGACGTTTTCGTCGGCCAGTGGAAGCATTTCACGAAAACGTGAAAATCTAGAAGTAAATTGTATTGAACGACTCGTGCGCGGCACGGGGCGAGCGCATCTTTCATTTTGGCCAAGGCCCAGAAACGCGTGAACCGCGGTCCCTGGATATTGTTATGCGACCAACGTGCCGGGCCGTGTGCGGCACGCGCGCAGGACTTCGCCGAGCCAGCCGAGCCAGCCGACACCGCCGATCCGAACGGAGACCGGTGCCCTGGCTCGTCCGTCCCGTTTCCTGCTCGCGTGCGCGTCCCCGTCCCGTCGTCGCGTTCGCGTCCGCGTCGTTCGTGTGTAATGATCTCGCGCCCCCGCCCGCCGACGGGTTTCCCGCAGGTCGCCCCGCCGTCCGTGTCGTGGAACATAAGCCCGAGCATGGGCCAAGCGTACAAGTGCCGGGAGGCGGACATCGTGCAGATACCGCGGTACTGCCTGAACGTGGTCAGCCAACTGGGCAGCTCGCACCTGGGCGAGGTGGCCGTGTGCGAGACGATGGACGTGCGCATGACGGACAACGGTCGCGTGGCGGCCAAGACGTGCGGCGCGGACTCGACCAGGGAGGTGAAGTTCCTGTGCAGCCTGCTCGACCCGAACCTGGTGCGCGTGTTCGGCGTCTGCGCGGACGAGTCGCCGCCGTGGCTGATCACCGAGTACCCCGCCGAGCTCGGCGACCTGGTCATCGTGCTCAGGACGCACTCCACGCTCACGTGAGTAGCACCGCCGGTCGCACCGGCCACCGGGAACCCCTGTCTACTACGGTAGCGGGCGGCTAGGGGGGCGGGGAGAGGGGAAGGGCGTTGATCGACATCCTACGGGGACGATTTGCCGACATAACGTTTGACCGACACGCTTATATTGCACGTAATGTTTTGTCGCGATCAACTTTTTCCTCTCGTCGCGTGAAAAAAAAAAAAAAAACACTTTCCCGCGTCCGCGTTCGCGAAAAGCGCTTATCTTTTTTTAACTCTTCGTGGATCGGTGTTCCGTTCCGTACGACATGCGAAACGTTTTCAACCGGTGCGATGAGCGACAAACGCTCTATCGCTGGAACGTTGAGAACGACAACTTATTGAAAATTCATAAACAAATAAACATGCTGAACACCGGACTCCGCTACGTAATTTCTTTTCGACCTGTCGGTCAGTAATAAACGTAAACGTACACGTATTATGTATGTGTACACCATCGCTGTTAGAATGTTCGCTACCGGATCGGGCGTCCATGAGATTGTCGACAACGGTACGGGACATTACAATAATACGAGGACATCATGATATTGTAAAAGTTCTGTTTCGAACGATTTTCCCGATTCGACACCGGGTGTCATTCGTTTCGTTCGGGCGCGTGGAAATGCACCAAGCGGTCCCGAAGAATTCTTCGTAAAATTCGTGAATTCGTGAACACAGAAATTAAGAGTAGTTCGACAAAAAAAAAAAAAAAAAAAAGTTATTTGCACCGCGACGGTCGAGCGTTACGAAAAATAGCGAGTCGTCTCTTGCCGTCAGCACGGAAAACTCGGTAGCACCTACGAACATTATGGTAACCCGTATTGCGAAATGGAAAACCCTAAGGCGAGAACAGAAACTACTCGTTTGATGATTACATCGCCATCCGAACCACCGCCCTCGAGATGCGTGACGATTATTTTGAAATTCAAATCTCCATCGAACGCTGTAATTCGTTTGGCCTTTCGGCTTTCACTACTCCGTGATCCCACGAGGGCTATATTCCCGCGCGGAGCCATGGCGTGTTTTCAGTTAAAAATGCATTGCTTTCCCTCCGTCGATCACGACGCAGCCCTCGTTTCGGGTTTAAGACCTTGCGCAGCTCCTCGCCGCGGCAATCAAACCAAATTATTTTCAAATTTTTGTCGCTTTTGATAAAGACTACGCGTAAACAGCAAATTTAAATTCTTCTTTTCGGTTCAGGCATCATACGAAAAAAATCCACAGTATCATTACGAATGTTTAGGCATCATTTTCCTTCGTAACGATAATACAACTACGGCATCTTCTTTATCATCGCAATAGTGTTACGCTTAATTAAAAAATAGGGTTTCTATTGCCCAATATTTATTTGTGCGACTTTTCCGTTTATATTCCATTATTATTAACATATAAAGTATTCAGTCTAAAATGCATTTTTCAGTGAATTATAATATATTATAATTTACAATTATAATACTACTAGTATTATAATCTATACATACGTCAATTGTTTTTCCAAGTTTTTTTCTCACTCGATAGTAGTAAGAAACATAATAATTCAATGGAAAGGATACATGGATTTTGCTAAATATATGTGGGTTGTCCTTACTTTTCGATATTGGATTTTTTTCAATCTTACCCCGTAAATTGATTTCAATATATGTAAAAATTAAGTATATAAAATTGCATGTCGATAAGTTATGTTTGATGCATTCCCCCAACCACGGGTATATACTATAAAATATAATTTAATAAATTGGTATTGTATAATTAAATCGCTTTACTAAAGTGTACTGTGCTTATTTCAGATAATAAAAAAAAAATTATTTTTTCAAAATTAACTAAGCACTATAAATATAATAATATGATGTTAAATATTTTGTATTCATGTTTAATTGTTATTGTTAGTAATTTTACGTTTCATAATCAGTTACAATAAAAAATATTACGTTTATCAAAAAAATGTATAGAATAAGAAGTAAAGAAAATTTAATTTACAGTAAATATAGTTATACACATATATTTATATTAAATATTTATAAAGAAATATCAATATAACATTAAAAAAAAAAAAAAAAAACCGTGATCATTTGAATATAATCGCGCTTTTGAATTTTAAGAACTAGATAGCACAATTTAAACTTATACTATTGGCATGTAATTTGGTATACTTAATTTTTATATACATTGGGATCAATTTAGGGGGTAAGACTGAAACAATATTATAAAAAACCGTTACTTAAATGACCTATATGACAATTAGGACCACACTAATATATATATATATGTTTCATACTTAAAAAATAAACTGCTAATGATCACGTTATAATGTGTATTGTACGTATACCACAGATACACGACGTTAATGTTTATGGCCACTCAAATCGCATCAGCCATGAAGTATCTAGAATCCAAGAACGTGGTGCACAAGGATTTAGCGGCCAGGTAAGATTTTTTTTATTCCTAAAAGCCCATTATTATTATTATTGTGCTCTCTTAAAGTTACGGTTCGTTTATTTTCACTCAAAAAATAAAATAGGAACTGCCTGGTTTCGAGGGGTTACTCCATTAAAGTGGCAGACGTGGCCATATGCAATCCGGCTTACAAAAAGGACTATAGCGAAATCGGTAACAGGCCTCCAGCACCGATCCGATGGCTTCCGTGGGAGAGCATTTTACTGGTAATAATACTTATTTATTTATTATATAGATATATATATATATATATATTGCCGTTAATTTAAATAATCCGTTATTCAATAAAACAGGTTTTTGGGGTAATTAATTATTTATTGGGTTTGTTAAAGTATATACGATTTACAAAGTATATAAAGACTATAAACTATGTGGTGTGCAGTATGTGCATCAATGGAGTTAGTTTTTAATTTAAGCGAAAAAATAATCTGGTATAATATATAGATATAATCGAATCGCTGTTATCATGTCTTGCATATCGAAAATATTTCCTCTAACCTATGATTTAAGTACAACATATATAATACACTGTCAGTCTAACAGTCGTGTCAGAGTCTAATGTTGGTTAATCGTTTTGCAGAAAATATGGCCTTAACATGAGAGGGGGGTAATTTTTGTCACAACCTTGAAACGTGAAGAACGTTTTTCTCTTTTAAAACATTTGTTTATTGTTTCTTCCTCCCCGGATTAGTTTGGGAGTCCACTATCGTTTTGTAATACTGTACTAAGTTTGGACTAAAAGGAAGCTTTTAAGGATATTCTTAAATGTTTAGATTTTAAGGATTCTATTAATTTTATATTCTGGTTCTGAACCCCATCATGAGCAGATATGCATCAGAAGTATTTTAATAATTACAATGTACAACGTTATAGTAAAGAGCTTTTGATTCAATAGTGTACTGAGGAATTTCAATTCTCGTGTGATTTTAATTAAGAACGACTAGGTGTATAACTTAAACACAAACTAACTACCTAACTGGGTATCAGTTGTGTGTTATCTAATTGAAACTATACGTGTTGTAATCCCACAATATTATTTCCTATAGATGGGGCAACATATCATTGTATTATAATCTTTCGAATTTATCCTTTGGGCTAGCGATACTCATGACGAAATAATACCCAACAATTAAAGATAACGCTTTGTTTGCTTTACAAAGGATCGGTACACGTGTCCAAGCACGGTGTGGTCGTTCGCGGTAACGACATGGGAACTGTTGACCATGGCCAGAGACAAACCATTCCCGCACCTTACCAACGAACAGGTTATACACAACGCGGAACAGATGTATTATGGAGGCGAGCTACAAGTGAGTAATAATATTAATAGTGATAGATATTAGTGATAACTAGGGCAGTAGACTTATAGCATTTGTATATTTTTTTTTGCACAGTCACAAAAATAGCAGAGTGCGAAATAAATACGTTTCATGCTTCCACAAAGCTAGTTTTGAAATTTGATTGCGCATATAAATTTTAATAAGTTTAAGTATAAAATACCGATACGGGTCACGGGGACACCTGTCGGCTGTCGTAATTCAAATAATTAATTGTGAAAAAAAATTCTTACTTTTTGTTTTAAAATACATATTTTGTATATTTAAGTGCATATTTGGTGATTTTTTAGAGCTACAAGTCCTCTGCCCTAGTGATAACTAATATAATAGAAATTAAAATGTACTATCTACATTGTAATATTTGTAATATTATAGCTTAGAACGGATCGATACGGGGCCAAAACATGCTAACGGTTAAAACTATAAATGCGCGAACAATAATTTTTTAGAGAGTATATTTAATTCATTTTTATTTTTTAAATAAGCAAGACTGCGCTGTTACATTTAACGGCACAATAAGTGTCCGGCGTCCGTGTAGGTGGGTATAAACTATTTCACGGGAAACTTTTATTCCGAAACCGTATAATTATTTCTGCTTTGCAGCTTTCGACAAACACGCGTTACGCGAAGTTTCAGTTAGTAGTAGTATAATTATTATATACACTCTCGAACGATCGGCAACAATCTCGGTTAAACGTTTCACGGAATAGTGCAACTCTGAACCGATGTGCCCAAATATTTGTAAAACTAAGGAAAACTTTTACAATTCTTACGAATCTCTCTCTCTCTCTCTCTCTATCTATATATCTATCTCTATCTCTCTCTTTTTCTCTCTTTCTCTCTCTTTCTTTCTCTCTCTCACGCAAATGCGTGCTTTTCGTCGGTATTTTTCCACTCGTTTTCTGTGCCTCGTAAACCGTTTTTCTAAGTAAACAACTGTTTTCCATTTATCACGCGATCAAGCGCTACGACGTATTAGTCGGTAAATCGAAAAAATCTAATTCCTCCGTAACTTACATTTAAAATGAAACGTACAAGCTACCACGTAGTGTAGTAAGCACACCTTGAATGTTGTGTATTCGAGGTCTTACAGCTCATATCCAACGATACCGTTTCAAAATCAATTCCCGATTTCCTTCGTGTTATTACGTAACCATTGGCATGCACACGGCGGGTACCTGGTGTACCCGGACACTCCCACAAATGTTGTAAACGTGGCCCTACAACTTATGTTCAAGAGTAAGATGTCTTTAATTTAGCTGATATTTATCAAGTTAAATGTAATTTATTCTGAAATATTTGGTAAAAAAAAAAATTACGTTTCGTGGTAGGATAAATTAAACAAAACGTTCTAAATTTCGTGCAAAAGCTTATTATGATAATTTATCAGTTACAATTGACTGCAAAAGTAAAAAAACATATTCATTGGGACTAATATACTACAAAATTAAATAAAAATTAAAGTTGTGTTCGTTTAATTATTTATACATTAAAATCTTTTAAACATACCAACACGTTTTGTTAGCATAGGTCCCAAAAGTGAGCACCTCTTGAAATGCAAGTCTGCGCGCATCTGTATACGTAACATAAGTGCAATTAAAACGTTCATTACACGCTTTTCTACAACGTTATCTTCCTATTGAATAATTGACGATAATGTGCCGTCGGTGAGTTATCGAATTCATTGACGGTTTCTAATTTTTTTTCTTACGGTCGCCTTTTTCAACTGACCGTACTAAACGAACTTTGCCGGAAATTGTAAGGACATTCCATTTACGCTTGTTTTCTATTTTACTAAATTGCACGAACCATAGCGAACGCGTTAAGTCACAATCGCTATACTGAATGTAAGTAGTGCACGGTGTTCCGTTCTTACCGTAATAAAAATAATGACTGTTCATGTACTCGATATACGATCGGAAAACGATTAATTTTATATCGAATTATCGAGAGAAAACTCCTTATTGAACGTAACGGGGATATGAATGTAGTCCGGATAGCGACGTCCAACGTATCTACTGTGATGCGCGCGCGTGCTCGCGTAACGTGAACACGAACACACCGATAAAATCGTTAGGTTGCTCACACGAGATCGCGACATTATCTTATTACACTATTGCGGTACATAAACGTTTTAATAAATATTATATAAAAAATAAAATTAATTAAAATTAAATAAACGTCGGTTGTTACTACGCGATCGAGCGTATTACATTTATCTTTGTACGTGTTTCCAGGTACTCCTGCCCAAACCCAACCTGTGTCCTACCGAGATTTACGAGCTCATGTGTCAGTGCTGGAAGCGCGATCAAAACTTGAGGCCTACGTTCAAACAACTTTACCAATTCCTGAAACGCAATCACACCACGTACTCGTGCGAGATCGACAAGCAACTGCACAACGTCTCACCGATATAACATTAATAATATTAATTGTTGTTATAAATTTCGTTTGTTTTTATTTTTTAAATCTTTTGTACATGTATAATAGGTATAAATTATGTACATTTTCTTGTCGAAAACGTAAATGAACTTTTTCTTTACCCCAAGGGCGTAGGTAAAAATTATTTATGAAGGGGGGGGGAGAGATTTTGATATATTTAGGTAATAATTATTTTTATTATTACCTATTTATTTACTGGCTGGGATTTTGGAAGCGGGGAAGGGGTTTGAACCTCCAAACTCCCCTTTACCTACGCCGCTGCTTACCTGCTCTGATCCGAAAAAATAAAAAATTAAAAAAAAAAATAATAATCGCTAAACATAAAGAAAAATAGAAATTTCTCGATTTATAGTAGCCGCGGCGATGCGTATTATATGAAATATTATATAGGTTAACCGAAAAGTGAGAACAGGGTTTTGCTTCGTCTATGACTTTGTGATATGACTATTTTAAAAAAAAAAAATCACTTTTTTTTTCTAACTCCACGACTCGGGCCGCCGGGCCAAACGCTTTGTGACAATTTATTTCCATAAACCATTTCATTATATGGTGTATTTTCTAACAATTCGTGTATACTTTTATAAAAACCAAATATAATAATATATTAATTATAAATAAATATATATATATATAATCTAATTTTAATATTATATAATCGAAGACATTGTTAGCTAGACAATCAATGCGTGTAGGGGTATGAGTTGGGATGAGTAATGATAATTTTAATGTAATAATCTCTATAATGTATTAAACGATATTATGTTAAAACTGTTTTTTTTTCCTTTTTTTTGTTTTTTTTGTTTAATATACCAAATAACTTCGCAATAGGGTCTACTATTTAGATGTATGAATAATTAAACTGTAATAATAATTTTTAGTACTATATATTAATTACGCATAGGTATACATGTTAATACTTAAGATCGGCTTATGACGTGCAATAATTGATAATTTTTATTAATGTTTAATTACTACAATGTATAATATAAATGTTCTTTTTTTTTTAATTGTTAGTTGATATGTGATTAAAACGATCTGTAAACATGTTTTTCTGCAGTGATATTTTATTATTTAATGGTTGCGCATCGAATAAAATGTGATACGATTGCGTGCCTACCTAATCTATGATTAGCATGCGTGAGTAACTTGAAAACGAACGTATTGTTCAAAAACAAACGAATGGTTTCGCCTATTATTATGATCGTACAGACGTACGATATTCTCACATCGAGGTGATTGTCACTAGTGAGCAATGATTTTTTACCAATGTCAATAATTGAGATAATAACAGGACAATATTATATACTCGTACGTATACATATTAACTTTACTTTTGCACTACATGTTTTTCGACAAACAGACAGATCTATTGCGAAATAGGAATACAATTACAAGTCGATTGTTAAATACGAAATCCTTTACCGGAGGACAAATTACATGGAATCACAATTAAATTAAATACTATGGAAATAATTTTTAATTTAATTAAACAGTCCAAAACTCGTGTTTGTCGCAGTGAAATTAATGCATAGATATTGGGATCGTTCACTATGACCATCCTGGTATTGCGATTCTTTTAAAGATATCTGTTTTATCGAGTGCTTCGCAGTTCAAATAAGAATGGTTAACAACATAAATTTTGACAAATCCGTTAAACGATTTGAATGGTTTCTTCTACAGAAAAAAAAACTTGTAACAGCTGATATTTATGTACATGAAAGTCGTGTTAATTATACTACTTATAACTCAAGAACGGCTGAATCGATTTGGCTGAGGGGAGGGGTAGCTTAGAACTAGGAAACGGGCATAGGATACTTTTTATCCCGTTCCCATGAAATGTGACATAAAACGTGGTATAACAAAACGAAAAATATATCAGTCAAAACATCATAAGTTCGTAATGGAGAAGTTCCACTGTATATAACATAAAGTCGTACAACTATCAACCGAATTAGTTATATTTATATAATTTACGTGTTTTCTTTGTCGTCAATGCGAATTATAAAATGGGCTATAATACTTATACAGATATACTGATAGAGTTATTAGAGTTATCACACACAGCCGCGATGACGTCCCTGAACTTGGCCCACCCACTTACTAATTGGTTTACAAGATCTATACCAACAGTTAGCAAATTGTAAGCAAATTATAACAAATTGATTTTCAGAATTAGCAAACTATCCATTTTTTTTTTTTTTTTTTTACAGTCAATTTATGTTTGGGTGGGCCAAGTTCGTGTAGCCCACCAACTTTGCGTTATCAGCACGAAATTCATTCCAAAGGTTAGCAAATACAGTAGTTACTCGACAATTCGAAATTCAGGGGACCTAGTTAAAAATTCGATTTATAGAGGTTTTCGATTTACCGAGTGTTCATGTCCGTCTGATCCACAATGAATAAGGTGTTCATTTTATAAAATGTTCTTTTGTTTAAGTATTGTTGAAAGCGTAAAAGCTGGGATACCAAAACGTAGAGGAACAATTATTTTTTTTTTTTTTTTTTACCTACTTCAACTGCCGCGATCACTTTTTTTTTGTCAGCTATCGACAAACACTTGTATTTTACGGGACCCATAGTGCCACTGACTACGTTTCATTTGATTCCAATAACGGTTTACCCATTGCAGAGGTTTGTTTTGGTAAAATGATACGATTTAAGTTTAGATTTGGTAAGTAAGATACAATAACATTTATAAACAACGATAATATTTAACCACCGTTGTTATTAGTTTCGATACGAGTACGTTAAATAGATAGTACGTAATCTTTGTACGTATGAACTTACATATAATCGGGTTTAGAGAAATTCGAATTATAGAGGTTCGTGGAGAAAAAATTCGAATTGTAGAGTATGCCTCACCGACAGACATTTCGAATTATCGATGGGACCGGAATATATGTATTTTTTTTTTTCTAATTATAGAGGTTTTCTCAGGGGACTTAGCGTTTAGTTCGATTTATGGAGTTTTTCGAATTATCGATTGACTACTGTAGTTAGCAAATGATACCGTAAAGCGAGGCTTACCTGAACTTGGCCCACCCATATATATAACGTTTTTTAGGTAGGATGCAATGATTTGCAAATTTTTAAAATCAATTTGCTATCATTTGCTAACGGTTTAGTAACTTCAGACATGAATTGTATGCTGATAACGCAAAGTGGGTGAGCTACATGAGTTTTGCCCGACTGCAGTAAAAATTTGTTTTTATTTGGTCAGATCTAATTATTTACTAATTTTGAAAATCAATTTGCATAATTTGCTAACTTATGACATGAATTTCATAGTGAAACCGTACAGTGAGTATAAGATTGGCTACCTGAACTTGGCCCACCCATATAAAAAACGTTTTTTAGGCATGACGCATTGATTTGCTAATTTTGAAAATCAATTTTCTATCATTTGCTAATAATTTGCTAACTGTTGGTACAGATTTAGTACACTAATTGGTAAGGGGGTGGACCGAGTTCAGGGACGTGTCGCGATGTCCTACAGTTGTAGGTACAATCGCTAATTTATAATTATACTCACAGTCGGCGTACAGGGCATCGCCCATTTGCGCCAAAATAAAAAAGGTATGTTTTTTCAGACAGCCCATTTGCGCCAAATTTACCTGCGTAAACATTTTAAATTAACAACTTGAAAGACGTCGTGTCTGTAACGTATAGAAAAGTTATTTTTATAAGTCTATAGATTTTAAAGCTTTGTATATTATCGCATCGAAAGATAAACAAACAAATTGTATATCAGTTGTATTATGTTATACGATGTAGGTACTCCGTTACCGTTATCGTTATTCGTCAAAAGAACGATCGCAGTGTGATTTCATCAGACATTCGTTACGTTACACTAAATAATATTCTCAAATTTACTAATGATAATTATATGTATGGATATATATTGACGGCACTTTTTCGTACTGTCCAAAATATTTTGTTCAATTTTTTGTCATTCACGGATTTATTAACGAATATTATGTACCATTATAATTTTGTATTTTAAATAATTTTTATAGTTTCCGATTGTTTGGTTGACGACTTTATGTCTGAAAATCCTGATGATCCAAAATACCGAGAATATGTAGATTATTTAGTAATTAACTACATCGGAGAAAATGCCAATTTCCCTCCAAACATTTGGGCAGCGTTTGCAGCTGATTTAACTAGAACCACCAATAACTGAATCTTTTCACTCTCACTACAATGAACAGTTTTATAAATCGCATCCTAATATTTTTACATTTTTAGAAATTTTAATTAAAACAGTTCAAACAGATGTTTATATTAAAATCAACAGTTTTATTAAAGATATACCTAACCCTCGAAAAAATTCACAAGTTAAAAACAGATTAAAAAAAACTTTAATAACAATTGAGGATTATAAAAACAAAAAATTAACTCGTTATGAATATGTACAAATAGTTGCATTTAATTATAATAGATATTATGTTTAAAAAATTTATTATTCATAATTATTTTTAAAACATTCGTATAATTAACTATGATTTAAATAAAATTGTATTAATTATTATTGAATTGGTTATTATTTGAGAAAAAAATATATTACTTTATTATTACCATAGATTAAATATGTGTGTATTTAATCAATGTTGTTTACCAGGTAAATTTGGCACATATGGGCTGTCTAAAAAAATATACCTTTTTTATTTTGGCGCAAATGGGCTATACCCAAAACGAATTATTTTTTTTTGGCGCAAATGGGAAACACCCGGCGTACACACACGCTCACAGTACGTATCACGCATTTTCTATGTATAACTTTATGTATAACTTTATTCTATGTATAATTTTATTTATATAGACATTTTGTAACTAACGCGACTTTATTTTATTGTGCCGATATTATCTTTAACAATATCATAAGACATGTGTCAACTCGTGTGCGGTAGCTTATTTTAATCAGGTTAGGAATGCCAGCGCCTAATCGTGAAATGAATAACGCATTAAATCGAGAATCGTAACAGGAACGTGATTATGATCATCAGGAATTAGATTTAGTATACTAAATGGCTATATATACCTATAGGTAGTTCAAACGAATGTAACCCTGTTGAATCCCCAACAAAAGGAAGTTTATGATACATTATGAAGGAAATTGATGATGAAAATGGTGGTTTATATTTCCTAGATGCCCTTAGTCGAACTAGTATGATATCCCTTATGTCAGTAGTTTTGGCCACTGTTCGTGTGAGATCCAACATTGCGGTTGCAGTTGCTTCTTCTGGAATAGCAGTTATATTGTTAGAAGGATGCCGTACGGCTCATTCGGCATTAAAATTACCGTTAAATCTTCAAACTATTAAAGAACCAACATTTAATATTGCAAAACACTGCGCAATGGCCAAAGTTTTATCAGCATCGAAAATCATCATCTGGAACGAATGCACAATGGCGCATAAACGTGCATTGGAAGCACTTAACCGATCGTTGAAAAATCTACGCAATGACTCGAAATATTTTGAAAGCGCAATGACATTACTATCTATCGATTTTCGTCAAACACTGCCAGTAATTCCAAGATCAAATGCTGCCGACGAAATAAACCCTTGCCTCAAATCGTCTAATCTTTGGCGCTGTGTAAAGAAACTACAACTGACCATAAGTATGAGAGTTGCATTGCTAAACGATATATCTGCTGAAGATGTCTCTGAGCAATTGCTGACTATCGGTAATGATCGAGTACCTGTCGACGATTCGAACGGATTGATTTCATTTCCTCCTAATTTCTGTAACTTTGTCTCATCGAAAGACGAACTCATTGGTACTGTACCAATGGTACATTACATTCGTTCAAATCTATTGACTGTAACAGATGAAGCCTCCAACTATCCAATTGAATTTTTAAACGTTTTGGATGTGTCTGGTTTACCACCGCATAGTTTATGACTAAAGGTTGACTCCGTATTAATCATGCTTCGAAACATAAACCAACCAAAACTGTACAACGGAACGCGTTTGGTGGTAAGTAAATTGATGAACTATGTGATTTACGCCACGAAACTCAAAGGAAAATTCGATGGCGAGGAAGTTCTCATTCCGAGGATCCCAACTGATATGCCGTTTGAGTTTAAACCACTTCAAATTCCGATCCGTCTTGTATTCGACATGACCATTATCAAATCATAAGGCCATTCCTTGAAAGTTTGTGGTCTGAATCAAGAAAATATACTATATGCGTATATTTGTATATATTTATATGTATAATAAATTATATGTGGCATGTTCACGGGTCGGAAAATCACCTACGTTATTTGTTCTTGCATCTGATTATAAAACGAAAAATGTTATCTATCATAAAGTGCTTCACTGAATAGTGCACCCCATGCACCAAAATGCATGGCCAATAAAGAAATCATTAAAATATTTTTATTTATTTTTTTTAATATTTATTATCATAATAAAAATAAAATCTAAAATCTGCTCATTTATTGCCTCTAAGGCTCTGAAGTTTGCCGGGTCATCTAGTATTCTAAAAGTATTTTAAAAAGTACTTATCTAGTATTTTAAAAGTAACAGACAATTATAATATTAGAGCTCGTTCAATTTATAGTAGTTTATTTGGTAAATCCAATCTGTACTCAATAAGTTTTAAAAAATAATACAAAGATCAAAATATTTTAACAGATCATACACTGGATAAAGTAATTACTCTATTCGTCCATCGTGAACATTTAAAAAATCATAAAGAATTGATCAAGTTTCTGTATGAAATGTCATGTTGTCCCAACTATCTTTAAAATAATGACATCCTGATTAATACACAAATGTATAACCAAAGAACACTCCTTTCTTCAATTTAATGTTTTAATATATTTTTTAAATATTTAATTGATCAATAATTAAAATAATAATTGAAGTAGCGTTTAGACACTCTGAGTGAAACAAAGGATCTTATGATTTGTTTTGTAAATATGTTTATTATTTTTTTTTTTTTTCTGTAAACATTTTTTTGGACAGAAATACTGGACCAAAAGTTACATCTAGCAACTTTTGAAATTCGAAATCGGCCTGCGGTGGTACTTTAAAGATATAATTTTTTCAACATCTCAATAGTTTTTCCAGACATGAGGAAAAATTATCAACAAATCGAGTAAGAGCGGTAAAAATACACTGTAAACGAGACTTTCATTTTTCAGATTTTAATTACATAATCATAACAATTTAAAACTATTACCCTGTCAAAGACATTTTTTTCCATATTTGATAAAATTTCAAAAAAGTTAAGCAATTTTGGTTTAAATATAGAATTTTCAAAATATCTCATTTTAGATTCTGAACGGAGTGAAGAATGTATTGATTTTACAATGATGTGTGTTTTTTTTTTTTTTTTTTTTTTTTTTTTTTTTTTTTTGTGTCTGTCGACACGTTTTGGGGCAGTAAAAATGCTTCGATTGCCTTATGTAGCAACTTTTCTGAAAGGAAAGTGAATCTATTTGGTACTTTGGGGGGTCAAAAGTTAAAAATTTCCAATATTTTTTAAATGCGACGGGAAAAACCATAAAAAAATTTGGGAAAAACGGGAGTTTTTACGCAAAACCAGTTTTTGACATAATCAAATTTTTTATTTTGCTATAACTCAAAAACTAATCGATGTAAATACTTGAAATTTTCACCAAACGTTTAGATTAGCGTTCTCTATACACCATTAAATTTTCAAAGTATTTTGACTTTTATTAAGCTATTTATAGACAATTGAAATTTTCAATATTTTTAAGTATTTTTTTTTTAAATAACGATAAAATTTTTTTGGCTGCCTAGAAAATCTTGAAAATTTAATACAAGGTTTCTTATAAGTTGTTCCTTAACTGATAAAAAAAAATCTAAAATCGTAAGTCACAATTTTTTTTTATAAGTGCTCAAAGTTACAATTTATACGAAATATGTAAAAATCACGATAATTTGCAAGTTATTTTGTAGATAAAAATTCATAAAATTTTTTCTGTTCATACTTAAGGTTCAAAATTTTAACACGAGGTTATGTATAAGCTACTCTTCAAAAATCTTTAAAAAAATTTCTACCGGAATTAGAGGAAAAAATTTTATGACTGTTTGAAATTTAAATATTTACGAAATTGCATAAAATAGCGATTTATTCTCAAACGATTTTAAATATTTTTTATAATTCAAAAAGAATAAGTCGCAGATTTTTGAAATTTCTACCAGCTGTTAAGATTGGTATTTCCTTTAAGTCATATTTTTTTCAAAATATTATATTGATTTTTAAGCCACTTATAGGCATTTAAAATATTCGATTTTTTTACATTTTTTTTTTATAATCGGTGATAAAAAAAATTTGGCTCGTACAAAATACTTGAAAATTTAAGAGAAGATTCCACAGAAGTAGTTCTTAAAGTCATTCAAAAATTATTAAAATCCATAGGCACAATTTTTTTTTATAAGCGTTTGAACATCGAATATTGACATAAAATTACATGTAAAATATAATATACTGTATAATATTCTAGACTGACAAAGATATCGGTTTTTTTTAAAATGCTCTAACTCAAAAATGAAAAACCGCAACAACTTGAAATTTTCACCAAATCTTTATATTGACGTTCTCTATACATGGTTAAGATTTCAAAGTATTTTGACATATTTTGACTTATTTATAGACAATTTAAATTTTCGATTTTTGTTAAATTTTTGTTTTTAAACATCTATAAAATTTAATTGATTGAGCGAAAACTCTTGAAAATTTTATACTAGGTTTATAATAAGTTAAACTTATCGTAACTAAAAAATATCGGTGATCGGTTAACTCAATTTTTTTTTATAAGCCCTTTATTCTCAAATTTGTATAAAATGTGTAAAAATCACGATAATTTGCAAGTTATTTTGTAGATAAAAATTCATAAAATTTTTTTTGTTCATACTTAAGGTTCAAAATTTTAACACTTGGTTATCTATGAGCTACTCTTCAAAAATATTTAAAAAAATTTCTACCGGACTTAGAGGAAAAAATTGTATGACTGTTTGAAATTTAAATATTTACGAAATTGCATAAAATAGCGATTTATTCTCAGACGATTTTAAATATTTGTTATAATTCAAAAAGTATAAGTCGCAGATTTTTGAAATTTCTACCAGCTGTTAAGATTGATATTTCTTTTATGCAATATTTTTTTCAAAATATTATATTGATTTTTAAGCCACTTATAGTCATTTAAAATATTCGATTTTTTTACATTTTATTTTTATAATCGGTGATAAAAAAAATTTGGCTTCTACAAAATACTTGAAAATTTAATCGAAGATTCCACAGAAGTAGTTCTTAATGTCATTCAAAAATTATTAAAATCCATAGGCACAATTTTTTTTTATAAGCGTTTGAACATCGAATATTGACATAAAATTACATGTAAAATATAATATAATGTAGAATGTTCTAGACTGACAAATGATATCGGTTTTTTTAAAATGCCCTAACTCAAAAACGAAAAACCGCAACAACTTGAAATTATCATTAAATCTTTATATTGACGTTTTCTATAGATGGTTAAAATTTCAAAGTATTTTGACATATTTTGACTTATTTATAGACAATTTAAATTTTCGGTTTTTCTAAATTTTTCGTTTAAAAATAAAATATACTTATATAATATTTATAAATAACATTTTATTATATTCTAGACTAACATATGAACTCCGTTCAGAATCGTTATTCGTATACAATGATATCTATCATTGCATTCAAATTTAAGAAATCCATTATAATTATGACCTATCCTATAAGCGAGGTGCACTCCACCCCTAACTGTACAGCAGAGCGAGGCCCATCCGGTTCTTTTTTTAAAGTTTTTTTGAAACAACATTTTTATTTCTAGATATTAAGATTTGAAAATATAATAAATCTTACTCATAGACTTACCTAACGATTTGAAGAAGAAAAATTACAAGAATCTTTAATCTGTATTTTATTTTATAAGCATTTAAGTAAATTATAGTATAATTTTTACGGAATTCAACTTGAAATCTTTATTAAAAGAAATTGTGCCATCCAATCAGAATAAAACTTTGGAAACAGATGTTTTGAGTATTTGGTTAAAAAAAAAATTTCCATCATCAAACAAGAAAATATTTAACATGTTGACAAAAAAAAAACCCCCTACCAAAAATGGTAAAATATAAAAACATTATATTTTTACACTGAAACTTTGCTCAAAATTATTTATCTAAAGAAAAAAATTATAACTTTTATAAAATTCAATTCACTCTATGACATTATCTAGTCCAAAAACCAAAGTCCAAACTTCCGTTACCATTATCTTAACAGCTTTGTAGGTATACCAATTCTGGAGTTAGAGTGGATTTGTAAAGAAAAAAAAAATATAAATAAAAACCAACACTCCAGAAAACAAAACATCAGAAACCTCAAATCAGGACTCATGAAGCAAGTTGTTGTTAATACAATGGCTGTCATATAAGTATATATCATTTTAGTGTATAACATTTTTATAATTTATTCTATTCCCAGGTACAATAATGAACAATTTAACATAGATTAATCAAATAGTTTCACAAAAGTTTATAATATACAGTGGATTTCACTTAATGTGGGCATGTTGGGACCAACCCTGTTCGCTCATATTAAGCGGTTGCCCATCAAAACCGAAATTGGTTTAAAAAAAAAAAAAAATTATGAATATAATATTAAAAATTTTTTATTTTTACAATTCAAAAAAATGTTAAATAATTATATACTACATAAATAAAATAAAATATAATATTTATATTACTATTTAAATTATTATTAGGATATGGAAGGTATACAAAACATTTTAATTGTTCGTTCTCTAAGCTATTTTGTAAGGATCTGGCTGACAAAATGAGCACACGCTTCAAGTTTATCAGATGGACTATTCTCGTTACTTACCCTCTTGTATAAAGAACTTCTGCAATAAATCAAAGCACTTTTTAGTCTCTCTGGCTGTAACTGATAGTTGTATGGTTCAGGATCGTCTTCTCCTTATTCTTCATCTTTATCTCCCAACTTCCTTTTTTTAAGAACATTTTGTACTACAACATCACAAATGTCTTCATTATTATCAAAACTAGAAGCATTTTCATCAATGCTTTCAAACTCGCTATGGTTTTGAAAAAGTAAAAATTGTTCATTTAATCCAGTCAACTCCAGTTGTAGACCAACAAAATTAGAAAATCCACAATGAACGAAACAATTCACAACAGTCGTGCAGCTAACTTCTCACCAGCTCTCGGACACAAACTGTGTGGCTTGCAATAAGTTTATTTTGCCAATTATTTGATTAGCAGTTACAGATGGAACAGTTTTTCCTCAATCTTTTCTAAAATAAAATTAACCAGTTTCATTATACATCTCGAATTGAGATTTTTAACAATACCCATATCTAAAAGTTGGATTTAGGATGTCATATTTGGTGGCAAGAATTCTAAAGTGATATTTTTGAATTTGTTTTTTGGATGTGCAGCACAGTTATCAATAAAAAGTATGAACCTAGATATTGCTTGTAATTCCTTATCCCTTTCATACAATCAGTTTGAAAACATGGTTGAATTTATCAATGCATTTTTTTTCACGTGGTAATGCACTGTCATTTTATTTATAGACAGATTTTTAAAGCATTGAGGTTTTAATGTATTGTTGGTTTTGTATATATATATTAATACATATCCAAAATAATTGTTTTATGTCAAAAGATCGAAAATATGTTTAAGACAACAAGTAGTAAGGAGTCGAAAGATTAATTAAGAATTTAGACTGATAAATGATTATTACACAACTATTATACAACTAATTATAGATCTTGAACAATGAATAAGAACAATAAGGAACTAGAAAATTAAGGAAATCTATAAATATGAATATTTAATTTTATAAACATAAATAATAGGCTATTCAATAATTAATAGTGTTTACTATTATAATAGACAAAAAAAATATATATGACATAATCACAACAATTTATAAACATTAAAAATAAAATTTTAAGTGATAAAAAAAAGATATTTAAACTAAAAACAAATCAAGAATTATAACTAAATTCTAGTATCACCATGTATAGGTAAACGCTCAAACGTTTTTTCGGTTTTTTCTTTTTAGTTAGACTGATGAGGTGGTTCAGTGCTAAAATACGGTGCTGAATCACGAACTAATAAAGTGTGACAAACTCGACACACATGAGAATCTCTCATATTTGGTCCACTTTTTACAGTTCTAGACAAACATGATGGGCAAAATATTCTACCACAATGTCGACAATGGTCCTAGAAAACATAGCTTTATTAATTAACATATTGTATAAACTTAATAAATAAAACAAGACAAATACTTTTCGAATCCTAGGATCAGAAAAAACTGTACTACAATCATGACAGTCAATGATATCTTCTTCGTGTTCCCATCGCACCTAAATAACATACATACAAATTTGTAACAAAGATTAAAATATTAGAGATATAACAGTTTAGATTTATATTACCGATGTTCCAGATTCTCGTATACGTTCAAGTTCTTGTTGAAGTGATTGGGATAGTCGAACAAAATCACGTTGCACTTCTTCACTATTGGTAAGATCATTTTGTAAAGCAACAATTTTGTTTCGCTGTTCAAGAACCATAGATTCTAATTCAGTCTAAAACATAGTCCAAATAATTACATGACCATGATTTAAATAGTAAATTTAATTATTTAAAGTTTAGTAAATTAATAATTTATGAAAAAAGTATGGTTTTTTTACAACTTTTGTTTAAGATATTAAATGTAATAACTTTTGTTTAAGATATTACATTTTATACCTAATCTGCATGTTTCATTGTTAATGTAGCACTGTAAACTCTCTCCTCCTTTTTTCTTATCTATCAATTAAAATTTAAATATTGTTCCAACAAATTATGTTGTTTGACTAATCCTCGATATCCAGTGTATGACCAAAAAGTCAGACTCAAGTTTTCCATGTTATTATTTTTTTTCTACCATTGTCACCAGTCATCATCTACTTAACTACCAGTTATCAGTTTGCCATCGACTACATCAGGTAATTTTACATCATAATTATATTATGTTATTATTATTTCCTATAACTTTGTGTTATTTTATCCTCACCTGCCCAATACAAGTGTACCTCTAAATTATTATGTTTATGTTAAAACATTTAACTTATCAGTCCTAACTCGGTAATCACATTATAAGTAGTACAGTGAAACCTCTATTAATGGACACCTCTCAATAGTGGACCCTTCCCAATAGTGGACACTTCTAAATTCCCCGGCAAAAAATGTATGCGGCATAATAGGTTTTCTCAATAGTGGACAACTCTCTATAGTGGACACTTTTTAATTCCCCGTGGCTGTCCACTATATAGAGGTTTTCACTGTATATACATATAATTTTACACTTAAGCAATATTTATAAGATTTGAAATAATTATAGAAAGTAAACTAAAAAATTAATAAAAATTTTAGATAACATTGGTTTTTAAAAAAATGCTAATATAGAGTAAATATTTTAACTCTGCGTTAATTTTATAATTGTAACTGTTGAATATAAAAAATAAAAATGTATTAGTATAACTTATTATTCTAAAATAATATAATTTTTGTACATATAAATATATTAAATAGACCCAGAAGCAGTGGCAACTCGTACTATGATTACAGGAGTGAATATGTGAACAACCAAAAAAATGATACACAAAATTGTTATTCCTATAGTAAATGATAATTGGTTTTTATGCACATAGTCTGTAATTAACAAAAATATTCAAAAAAAATTTTTTTTTGCAGCTTTTCATGTTGAGAAGTATGTCTATAAACTATAAAATAATTAGCAAAGCACACAATCGTTGTCCTCCGGGTAGCTGTACAAAAATTAGCTACATACATAGACATGTCGGTTAATAATACAATGTATTATTAATACATATTAGTTTGGAATACAATCAATATATGTACCAGAATTATTTTTATTGTACCATGTACACATCAATTGTGAAGATAAAAAAAGTTGTATTTATGTTTCAAAAAACAAGTTTTTTTTTTCTAATTTATTATTATTATACAGTGTCAAAGAGCATACGCGACTTAAAAATATTAAATGAACCAAGACCTATAGCAAAATTAATAATTTTTTATCCGCCTACATAGTTGTCTTACAAATTAAATTGTGCACCATCTTATGTAAATCTCAGAAGTTGCCACTGCCCAAAAGGTATAATCATTATACTATTTAAAAAAAATATAACAGCAAAATGATCATAGTGGACACTTATTTAATTTTACCTTTCTTTTAGTAACAATATCTAGTTGAGTACGACAGCTAATTAATTCTTTTTCAAAACGATTTGTATTTTTTATTTCCTCAGAAAAACGACTTCTTTCATCCAATAATTGTTTTCTAAAATATTAATCAAATATTAAATATAATAAATAAATAAAAAATATAATGTAATTTTTTATATGTTATAACCTACACATATAAGGATACAGTAGCGGATCTAAAGCTTATTTAAGGAGAGGGACAAATAGATATCATAGAATTTCATCATATATTGAATAATTGATAATATATTAAAAAAAATAAATATCTATTTTGTATTATATATCAAGTTTGAAGTTATGATATATTAGTACTTTACTAGGGCCCGGATTTCAATGCAAAATGCAACTTTTTTTGGTTAATCTTAGACAATGCTTTCCAAGTTTATAATTTGATTCATATAACAAAGACTTCAAAGGTGAAAATTTTATTTTGAAATTTTTTCCTTATTTTTGCATATTTCAATATTTTTTCATTTTTAGAACATATTTTAGTATTTTTTGGTCATTTTTTCGTTTTTAATGCATATTTGTTAAATAAACTATACAAATTTAGCCTATTCAAAAATATTATCTAAAGATAAATTATTTTCTTGATATTTGAGTAGCTTTAACGGGTTTTCCATATTAATTGTCAATCTTTATTTTTCGATTCAGTTTTTATCATAATTAATTATTGACTGTGGAGTGTCAACCGTATTCGGTCAAAAATCACGTTCAAATATGTCTGTTCATATTACATCGAGGTCATAACGTTAGCTTGTCAGTATCAAGTCAATTTTTCAAATTTTCAGTTTATTTTAATAAAATAATAAATAAAAATTACATCTTATTTAAAATTTACATATCGTGTAAAAAAAAATGATATATATATATATATATATATGGCATTTTTAAGTTCATTTTTGTGGTAAAATGCATTTTTGCATTTTGGCTATTTATTTAGAGCATATTTGTATAGTTTTAAATGCATTTACATACAGACCCTAGTCATGACTTATGAATTTCTCATTCATAATATCATACGGTACTATGATTCAAGTAAAAAAAATCCCCACTTCGCCCCCACCCTCAAATCTGCCACTGTAAGGATATAGGAACATTACACTTTATACTCTTAAAAATATCTGGCTTAACAAATTAGATCTGCAAAAATCAGATATTAAACAATTAAACAGATTACGTATAGGACATTCTATATTATCTACACTTAATCACTCATTTAATCTTAGTCTCAAAAACTCTCCTTTTAATACACTTCATCTTAATGAGTGTATTTGCGATCTTTCTCATATATTATTTATTTGCCCTGTTCTGAAATCTAAATGTCAAGTCTTAATTAATTCTTTTAGATCTCTCAATAGCCGTTTTAATCTCCACTCTATTCTTAATACTAATTGCATCTTCACTATTAAAATTATCATTTAGTATATTTTGAATGTTGGCTTTATTATATAGTATCTTTGTAATTTAATTTAATTTGTACTCGACTATTGCAAAATTGTTGAGCTGTATTAGATGTCACCTAACTCCCCTAGAAGAAAAAATGGTTTAAAATTCATAAATTAATTGCTACAAAATTACAAAGAAAAATAATATAAATGTATATCAAGTAAATATAATTGTAAATAACTCATTTGTATTTATAATATTAATAGAATAATATAATTAATAATGCATAATGTTTATACATTTTTTAAATTACATAATTACTTATTTTTTTAGAAAAATGTTAAACTCGACCCATAAAAAATTGAAAATACACCATTGGGAACAATATACAAAAAACTGTATTAAATGTTAAAATTTTTTTGTCGAATTAAAATAATACAAAGAAAAATTAATAAAACAAGAAATTTTAAAACATCTATAAATAATACAATAAAAATAAAAATATTTTGAAAATATCATCTCTGACCAATGGTTATGTATTAGTCCGTAAAAATTATAATTCATTAATATTTTTATTTTCAAGTTACAATAAATAATAATAATAAGCATATGGCTTCAGCATAATAAATAAATAAATAAAAATTAATTTTTAACTCTTACACATTTTGCCAGATTTTTTTTTTGAAAGTTAAAACATTCAATAGTATGATATTTTTTTTCAAAAATAATATGAATAGTTAAATTTTATTTTTTAATTGATTTTATTTACTTTTATTTAATTTTTGTATTTAATGTATAAATAAAATGCACTAGTAATGACATGATTATATTATGTTTACCTATGATAAAATACTAATAATTTTGATTTAAAAATGAGAAAAAGAATGATATTGTGACAAATGTATTTTCAAATCGAAGTATACATTCAAGATAATATAATAATATATTTGAATGATTTTATACTTACTCTAAAAAAGATACTGTTGAATTCAGCCCTTGTACTTGACTCTCATAAATAGCAGCACTATTTTTTATTCTATTCATTTCCTCTTCAATGGATTCTTTTACTATGGACATGGCTATAAGTTCTTCGTTACGTTTTAATAAATACTCTTGAAGTTCCTAAGGTATAAATGTATTATACTTATTTTGAAAAATTTGCAGAACATTCTACTTACCCCTATCGAACTGGGTAAATTAATTTCTTCATTTTGTAACTGCACAGAGAATTTCATATGTTTCTCTTTAAAATTATGATTTTCTTCTTCCAGTCTAGAAGAATTAAAATAATTTCAAATACCAAAAAAAATATATTTAGTTTTATTTAATATATACTTTAATATATGTTGCTTCATTTTAGCACCATTTTCTGTACAAAGTTTTAATTCATTTTGAAAATCTATGACTGTCTGTTCATATTGTATTTTAAGATCACTCAGCACTTCATGAGATTGATCCGAAAAACTCTTTAATTCTTGTACCTAAATTAGTACATACAAATAAATCATCATATAATACTAGTTATAAATATATTTTGGTACTTGCCTTATTTTTGTGTTCTTCTAATTTTTCGTTCCATTTTTCTTCCATCTGCTTACGATAAATAGTTTCTTTATCATGTTCATCCTTGAGCTTGTCCATAGCATGAAGGCGTTTATCTGCATCATTTAATTGTTCTTGCATTTCATCCACACGAACTTTGTACAAGGAACATTGTTCACATTTTACCAAATTATTTTCTATAATATGAATGAAATACATAATAATAAATAAGACAAAGTAAAAAACATATATTATACTAATTCACCACCAGTTGAAGAGTTCAGGAAAACAAAATCACCAGTTGCTGAAGAATTAGACGATTCTTCTTGAGAATTATCTAAAAAATATACAATGTTGTAGATGTATATGTAATATGAATTGCAAATACATACTAGCAGTGAGTTTTAATTCCACAATATTCTCTTTTGATTCAGATAATTTTGTTTTGTAGCAATTTATATCAGTGTCCATTTCTCTAATTTTTTCTTTCAAGGCTTCAACTTCTTCTTTCAATGGATCAACAAGAGCTTTATACACATTGTCTTCATCATCTTGAGACTATAAAGTGATAAATTAAAATGTTATTTAAATATTCATTGATTTATTTGAACTCATTGATTGAATTAATTGATTTATTGTGTTCCAATAATTTACTTTTCTGTAATCATCAGATTCCATACTAGAAGTTAAATTAGTCATTTTTCTAGCAATAGCAGAAAGAACAGTGCCTGGTACATTAAGTATTTGTTGTGGAGTTGAATCACCCAGAATATTATTTCCTTGCTGGCCAATCAACATTTGGTTGCGGCAATTTTTTAACTCATTTTCTAATTTTTCGTTCATTGTCTTATACATTTTAGTTTCATTTTCACGTCTCCTGGATTCTTCCAAAGTTTCTACAGAAAAATTTATTTTAGAATACTGAATGAAAAACTATTTAAAATTATCAAATATTTACCAGCAAGTACTTTATGCAATGATGAAATTTCCTCGTTGTATTTGCGAGTTTGTTCTTCAAGTTTGCCTTCCATTTCTAGCTTAGTTACAGTATGCTGGCTTTGAGACTCATCTAACTCATTTTGTAACCTCTTAAGTTCAGCCGAAATGCTAGACATGTGCTTGAGTTCTTCTAAGAATTAAATATCAATTAAAAAGGTAATTTAAAAATGTATAAAATTTGTGAAGATATTAATTGTATATGATTTCATATAATATACACAGAAAGAAAGCAACAAAGCAATAATTGGTCACCTTCTTTTTGTAGTAAAAACCCCTTCATTTTGGCACGTTGCAAGCCAAACTCTTTTTTCTCTGATTGCAGTTCGTCTATTTGTTTTAGAAGTGAGTCCAAAGTCAACGGACCTGTTGATATAAAGAGCGTGCAACACCAACATAAGCATAGATAACATATATTTTATTAGAAAAAAAATAAAATCAAAAAAAAAAAAAAACTTTTTCCATACAAATACAAGTAATTCAGTGTAATATTAATTTACCATGACTTTATGTTATGTATAACACAGAAGTTAAAAAAGAAAAATTGTGTGAGTACACTGAATTGCTTGACAATCATGCGAAAAAAATGTGTCATTTTTATTTTAAGAACAAAAAAAAGAAAACACACAGAGTGCAACAAACCAAATATAATACATGTAGATTAGTGTAAAGAAATGAAAGTTAAAACCGAAAATTAAAATTAAACAGATGAACTCAGAAGAGAGGGAGTAAATAAAAACAAATATAGTGGATATCGTGTTAGTGCAGTAAAAATTGTATTACCCCGATTTTCGTTTGACTGTTTCAATTCGTCTCTAACGTCGTTCTCCATAGTATCTTCACCTGTACAGTATTCACCGGTCACCGATTGAGAGTGTGCAGCCCAGCGAGTAATTACTGTGAACGCTCAACTATTTGCATAACTTAAAAACAAAACACATGTTATAAATGCATCAACATAAACCAATGGATTACCCCTCCCCCCTCAATTTATTTTCATAATTTCAATATGTGCCAACATATGCGAACACACAAAGGTGCTGACTGCCTTGTCCCTCGGACCAGGGCCATCCTAGTGACCGTTCCAACATTGCCAGATACTTCTTCTCATGTTCTCACCTGATTCGGACGGGTCGAATAGAACGGACACACGCTGACGATTCTTACGGCGACGGACATCACCGTCACGACGACAGTTCTTGCAGCACGGTCGGCGGCTGAAACACCTACAGGGACGAGATGTTGTCGCAGTGACGCGGATAGGTACGCGAAGAAATGAAAAAATATTGCAGTGGTCGTCCGACCTACGTAAACATACGGTGCACTGGTGTAACTACTAACTACACAGCACGTAGTAACTACAGCAGTCCTACGGCGGTCTTACGTATACGGTATCGACGGGTGATATGATAATATAACTCTATGTGTGTGTGTGTGTGTATGTGTTTTTATATACATAGGTATTAGTTTTTTACTTTATTTTTCAACAAGTCTTTCCCGTGATAACCGCGCACGATCAGCCGTGATAAGGAAGGCGGCCATGGCAATTGATTACAGATACTATAAGATAATAAGTACTACTACTAATAATAATAATAATAATAATACCATTGATTATGGAATAGAATATATTCTATAATCAATGGTACTACTATTATTATTATTATATGTTATTATAATTATGTTATTATGTTATTATTATTATATGTTAGCGGTAAGTGGTCCGTGTGGTTAGATTTAGATGTGTAAAGGATTTAGACGAAACACACATAGCAAATTTCAAGTTCGAATATTTCACCAACACGAAATGCGAATACAGCGTAACACACGAAAGTCGATAAAAAGCCTCTCAGAATTTGCTAATCCTAAATTTGAGTTGGTAAAATATATGTAGGCAGGTACTTTCAAATAATTTTTAGGTTCTGAACGGAGTGATGGAATCTATTGGTTTTACAATGATGTGTGTTTTTTTTTATTTTTTTTTTTTTTGTGTCTGACGACCTTTTTTGGCAGTAAAAATGCTTCGATTTGCTTATGTAGCAACTTTTCTGAAAGGAAAGTGAGTCTTGTTGGTACTTTGGAAGGTCAAAAGTAAAAAATTTTCAATATTTTTTAAATGCGACGGGAAAAACCCTAAAAAAATAAAACCAGTTTTCGACAAAATCAAATTTTTTATTTTGCTATAACTCAAAAACTAATCGATGTAAATACTTAAAATTTTCACCAAATGTTTAGATTAGCGTTCTCTATACACCGTTAAATTTAAGTATTTTGACTTATATTGAGCTATTCATAGACAATTTAAATTTTAAATTTTTTTTAAAATAACGATTAAATTTTTTTGGCTGCCCAGAAAATCTTGAAAATTTAATACAAGGTTTCTTATAAGTTGTTCCTTAACTGATAAAAAAAAATCTAAAATCGTAAGTTACAATTTTTTTTATAAGTGCTCAAAGATCCAATTTATACGAAATATGTAAAAATTGCGAAAATTTGCAAGTTATTTTGTAGATAAATTTTTCTGTTTATACTTAAGGTTCAAAATTTTAACACTAGGTTATCTATAAGCTACTCTTAAAAAATCTTTAAAAAAAATTCTACCAGACTTAGAGGAAAAAATTTTATGACTGTTTGAAATTTAAATATTTACGAAATTGCATAAAATAACTATTTATTCTCGAACGATTTTAAATATTTGTTATAATTCAAAAAGTATAAGTCGCAGATTTTTGAAATTTCTACCAGCTGTTATTATTGGTATTTCCTTTATGTCATATTTTTTTCAAAATATTATATTGACTTTTAGCCACTTATAGGCATTTAAAATATTCGATTTTTTTACATTTTATTTTTATAATCAATGATAAAAAAAAATTGGCACCTACAAAATACTTGAAAATTTAATAGAAGATTCCACAGAAGTAGTTCTTAATGTCATTCAAAAATTATTAAAATCCATAGGCACAATTTTTTTTTATAAGCGTTTGAACAGCGAATATTGACATAGAATTACATGTAAAATATAATTTAATGCATAATATTCTAGACTGACAAATGATATCGGTTTTTTTAAAATGCTCTAACTCAAAAACGAAAAATCGCAACAACTTGAAATATTCACCAAATCTTTATATTGACGTTCTCTATACATGGTTAAGTTTTCAAAGTATTTTGACATATTTTAACTTATTTATAGACAATTTAAATTTTCGATTTTTCTAAATTTTTCGTTTCAAAATAAAATATACTTATTACAATATTTATAAATAACATTGTATTATATTCTAGATAAACATATCATCTCCGTTCAGAATCGTTTTTCGTATACAATGATACCTATCATTGAATTCAAATTTAACAAATCCATTATAATGACCTATCCCAGTGGTTCCCAACCCATAGGCCGCGGCCCACAAGTGGGCCGCGAGCAGCATGGTACTGGGCCGTGAACCATATAAATATACAATATTCAATAATATATCTGGTTTTAATAATATTTATCAATATTATCTACTGTATTATGTAATATTATCTCTGTAGTGTCCAATTAGTGTACAATTAATGCTATCAAACGTTTGAAAACATTAAAAATAACAGTGAGAAGAAGATTCGTTGATTGAACTTTCATGTAATCAGACTCTAAGATCGTTTTTTAAAAGCATACCATTAGTGCCATTTTGGTTAAATATTCGGAAGGACTATCCAGCAATCGCTAAAATTGCATTGAGGAACTTGATAGGCTTTTCGACAACTTATCTGTATAAACGTGCTTTTTCTACTTTAATTTTTTTTAAATAAATATTGGAATACACTGAATGTTAAAAGTAATTAAAGACTAAAATTATCCAGTTGTCATGCCAATATTTACTTTCTTATGAAGGACAAGCAATGTCAAAAATCACATTAAATTGTTTAACTTGTGATTAAGTTTATAAAGTGTTTTTCATGATAAACAATTGATTTTTTTAATTATTTTATTTCTAACAACTGTCGTTTGTAAGTACATACACATACACATACACACACACACACACACACACACACACACACTCACACATACATATGCATTCGTATATAAGTAAGCTCTTTGTGGGCCTCAAAGATTTTTTTACTAAATTGGTGGTCCACACAACTAAAAAGGTTGGGAATGGCTGACCTATTCTATGAAGAGTCGCACTTCACTCCCAAGTGTACAGCAAAGCGAGGCCCATCCGGTTCTTTTTTCAATTTATGTTTTTGAAAATATTTCCAAGAATGGTGAGCTATACAGTGTGTAAATGCTAACTGAGAACACTCAATATCTTTGTGTAGAGACTTGCAAGTTGAATTATGATTTTTTGTTGGCTTTTATGACAAAAATGTGTATTTTTACAAGTTTCAAATTGTTTAACTTAGATAGACACGCACATGCGCAACACAACTTTTTTTTCTTAATTGGCAAAAACCTATTTTAACCACAAATTATTTTTTGCCTAATTTTTTAATGAATTTTGGTAGTTAAACCAAATTTCTAAATCCAAAATTGACCAAGTTACAGCAATTTAACCAAAAAACTGTAAAATGCGCACGATTTTAAATTTATTTGACTGTAACTCTGAAAATAATTATTCTAGAATTGGTAAAGCTTGATATTTTCACTCTTAATTATTAAAGTGATATTTACACGTCATTATAATTTTATCTACTGTATAATTTTCACTTTAATATGGGTATTTATTATAACTTATAGCAGAAAAAACGTAAATAAGCAGGCATGTTTTTTTATTTCGTGACATTTAATGGTTCTATTGGAATTTATTAATAATTAAAAATATATGTAATTTTTATTCAAGTTACAAGTTTTGTTGATTAATTAACATATACATTGTTCAAATTGTTATCCCCTGTGAACAAAACATGATTCAGCGCGCCGTATGAATTCTTTATTTATTGCAGCAGTAATTTCTTCATCAGTCAGTTAATTGCATTGATATTTATGATATTTTAAATTGGTTGTGATTTTTAAATATAAACGTAATATAATACTTATCGTATTTTATCAAGCACTATAAAACTAAATATTAGATACCTCCCTAAGAGTAAACGTTTATCTTTATGACAATTTGATACAAAATTAAATACGATGAAATGAACATGAAATCATATTTAATTTTGTATAAATTCATAAATAATAAAACAATATAATGCTTGATGATATTTCTTTTATTATAAGAGAAAATATAATTTTTCAACACGACGGTGCTCCAGCTCACAATGCTCACATAGTTTGTGATTATTTAAATGAAAAGTTTCAAAATCTATGGATAGGAACTTATGGGCTCATTGAGTGGCCACCACGATCACCTAACCTTACCCCACTAGATTTCTTTTTATGGGATCACTTAAAAACAGTAGTGTATGCCGATCCTCCTATAAATCTTCAACATTTAAAAGAAAAAATAACAGAAGCATGCTATCAACTGACTGATGAAGAAATTACTGCTGCAACAAATAAAGAATTCATACGGCGCATCATGTTTTGTTGACAGCGGACAACAATTTGAACAATTTATACGTTAAATTAATCAACAAATAAATAAACTTGTAATTTGAATAAAAATCACACATATTTTTAATTATTGATAAATTCCAATAGAACCATTAAATGTCACGAAATAAAAAACATGCCTGCTTATTTACGTTTTTTCTGCTATAAGTTATAATACATACCCAAATTAAAGTGAAAATTATACAGCAGATAAAATTATAATAACGTGTAAATATCACTTTAATAAATAAGAGTGAAAATATCAAACCTTAACAATTCTAGAATAATTATTTCAGAGTTACAGTCAAAACAATTTAAAATCGCGCACATTTTACAGTTTTTTGTTTAAATTGCAGTCACTTGGTCAATTTTGGACATAGAAAGTTGGTTTAACTAACAAAATTCATTTAAAAATTCTCGTAATTGATTAAAATGGATCATAGGAATGATGTAACTCAGTACACACCAATTCAACAATATTTATTTACGCGAATAACTGTTAAATAACTCCTGACTTATAAGATTTCAATACACATATACAAATTTCGAAGTTCACATAACAATTATAGATTCTACAATTAATGAATCGCGATCGTAGCAAGATATGATGACGAAAAACGACTTATTGCGTTAAAATTGATCGAACGTGTTTACTAATGTTATTATTTCTACATCACTGGCGCTGTGTGTAATTACTATTAGATTAAAATGCGCTGAGTAATATTTTTTCAATTTCTCCCTTCCCTCGTTTTTACCAAATAACATTGTATTTGTCCCGCGCGTAACCATTAAGACTGTTTGGGCTATAAATACAAATGAAAATCCAACAGCACAGATTGTAGATCATATAGATCATATAAGCATAAAAAAATATGCAAAATTATACGTGAAATATATTCGTATTTAATAAATGTAAATGCGTACATAATATTACTTTGACGAGCACTTGCTTTCCTTGTGAAGATAATATCTGACAACTGGTTTTGGTTGAACCTTGTATATTTATGTGTGTTATAACTCACCTAGTTATAATTTGTTATATCACTATGGAGTAATTATCAGTGGCGGCGTGAACGAAGTTAATTTGACGCAGCTGCGTCATGAAAAAAAAGGGTGAGTGTTGAAAATTGACATTTGTAGTTGAGTAGAATTTAGGAATTTGTTTTAACGTAATCGATTAAATATAAATTAAATTCACAATAATCAATAACGCAAAAGTGCCATTATATTAGGTTGAGAATTGTCGACTGCGTCATTGAAATAATAAGTTCACGCCGCCACTGGTAATTATTACTCTTTATTATCCACTTAGTCGCTCAAGATAATACTTAGTGGAACAACACCAGTTTATACGTAGATGGTCTATTATGGTCCAATGTTATAAGTTAAGAATTTTGGACGTGAATGACCTGATAAAAAAAATGACACGAGACTAAAAAGTCACAACTTCTAACAGAAATAGAAATGGTCAACAGGTGTATTTAATTAAAAAACATGTTAGATTATGATACGAAAAATATTCAAATTATGTGATACGGTGCATGGAATGCACGGACCGAAAATGAGTAATGACTACCCACTTAAGGCTGTAAAATGTTGTGTTTGGCCAACGAACAAACTGTTAGAATATGTTTTTAGGACTTTAAAAAAAAAAACTTAAATATCAAAACTTAAATTACTCGTGTACATTTATATACCTTATCCACATAATATATGCAGTAATGTACATATACCATATTGTCATAATATTTATTAACTTAACCTACTTGCCACAACTACAATAATTACGAACATTAGGTTAAATCATTTGCACACTACAACACAATATATTACAAAATAATGAAATAATTATAAATCTAATAAAATGATGCATATATTCTCAGTTTTTATTTCAATGATTCATATACTAATTAAATTTATACTTATAATCCATGTGAACAATTTAATAATATCTCAGAATTATCTCTCGCTCTTATTTATATGCATTGATGAATTTACAGCCAAGTCCAGACAATGGTCTTTGAGCTAAATATAGACTATAAGCCTACTGCAAGAGTTAAAATTGCAACAAACTAATAAGTATACTAATAGTCGTATACCTATAAGTTTATAATCAATTGCGGTCTACAACACTTGGTGTTAAAATATAGATTAAATCTTCGTTTATCGTCATTAGTCACCATTGCTCGGTGACAATAGTTTGTATGTATCCATGATATGAAACTTAAAACTTTCCTAGTCCATTTTCCAGGCAAAGAGAACAACTAATGAAACCAGTTCAAATACGTATAACCTATTTTTTATTTACGAAAAGTTGATGGAACAGAAGGTACTATTTATAATATGCCTCGCCCTCTCATCGACACAGATAGTTGGGTTGATGATAAAAAGCTTAGCACTTAAATTTGCGGTGTCGTGACAAAGACTTTACGTGCGTATCGGATGGGCAAAACCTTAGAAACGAAAGTGTAACTTTTCACTAATATAACAATATTTAATACACAGAATACTTAGATTAGTAGCGCAACTAGGGTATGTTAAAGGTTGTAACCGAAATGTATAGTTAACTTAGCCTTACCTCATTCTCCCCATCAAATACCTTTTGAAATACAATTTTTCTTGAATGTATAAGCCCTTCTCCGGATAATAAATATTGGTTGCGCCACTAACTTAGATGGTATATTTTAGCGTATTCAGTCAAAGCCTCGCATATTATGCAAAAGCTGATTTTTTAATTTTATTCTAGACCGCTCTACAGCGATCATCACGATGAAGTTAAGAAAACTGAAAGTTCTGTAACACTTCTACTTCTTTAATTAAGTACATATTTTAGAAAATTGTTAAAACCTGAATGGAACAAAAAATTTTGACTTAGGTATAATAATCTATGCCGTTATTAATCTTTCACTAGTTATAAAATACATGTTTTGAATCGTAATAGATATATGTACTAGTGCTCTTGATACCCGGGTAACCGGGTTTTACGGGTATTACCCGATTTACAAAATTTCGGGTACCCGTTATGGATCGGATTTGTATACTCATTACTAGAGCTGGGATTTGTATGTAAATACATATTTTTTTTTAAACATGATAAATTAATTAACTATTGTAAATGATAAATTCGTTTCACATGATTTACAATAAATTAAGAAATATTTAATTTTATATATTTTTACATATTCCGTAAATTTTGACAACAATTCCAATATATATTTATAATTCGATAATAGTAAAAGTGTATACAAGAATATGAAAGTATTAATAACTAGATTTTAGTTTATCTTATCTGTTTCTGTTCGATAACCATAGCTTAATGATCTTAGGTATGTTAAGGTATGTATATTTTAGATTATATTTTTATAGATAATTTTTATATTTTCTTAGATATTTAACAACATTTAACAAACATTTAAAACTGCAGACACAATACTTTATTACTAGTATGTAATTCAAAACAAACTTGTATTGCTATACCATCCTTTATATAATACGCACTAATTAGTGTAATATTATATGGTCTTTGTGTGCTTGTTTTTCAAATCATACCCGTATCATTGTTTTAACGCTATTTTTATTACTAACCAATTCAGCTTCTAAGCTGTTCAAATATTTTCAAGGTTTAATATTTTTTATTACAAATGTCGAGCTAATTTAATTTGTATATTTATTTATTTCTTGAAGAGTTCACATTTCATAGAAATCTTTATTAAGGAATAAGTAATATAATTTTAAGTTCGTGATTTCTTCACGAACAGATTTGTCACCCGGGTATCTAATCCTCAAGACACAATGATTATTAAATTTAACAAATCTTTCAGAGTAGACACACCAAAAATGAACAATTACAAACAGAAGGCAAATACACATTTCAAATTACTAATGTAATTTTGCAAGTGAATTTAAGGGACCGTTTTAAAGATATGTCCATTAATATGCGTGTCACTGTATACAGCGTATATTTGCGTAAATATATTTGCACATATATAATAAGTTATCCGTACTTACAATGGAATCAATTCGAATAATCTAACTAAATGCATAAACATGAAAACAAATTGAACACGATGAAAGAAATTTGATTTGTTTTAATTATTACGAACTTGTACGACAAGTGCATGCAGCTGATGATTCCTAAAAACATTAATACTATCGTACTTTAGTCGGCGTGAGAAAGAAAATTGGTTAATTATGATACAAATTACTAGGTATAGAGCAAAAATAGTTTAAGATTATCGTATTCGTTACACAAAATATTTAACTTTACTTTGTTTAATATTATTTTGATATTAACATTGACGTATTTACGTAATAAGTTTTCATCTTGATGGTTTAATTAATATCAATGAAACCCCTTTTATATTGCTTCATAGGCGGATTTAGATAGGGAGAAGGGCTCTAAGTGTAAGTGTCATCTCAGTTGTAAAAAATATTAACACAATTTATATTTTATTAAATATAAATTATACACATATTTTTTTTTTTTTTATATTTAAAAAGAATATTTACAATTTATCCTACAAGGTATAATAAGCAAATTTGAACATATACAATAAATAAATTTACAACCTGAACACATGAGGAGGGAGGCAATCCAGTGTTAGAACCCAAAGTTAATTTTTTTTTTTTAATTATTAATTATTATCATAAATTAAATTAAATTAAATGTATTGGTTTGATAACCATCAATCGTTTAATAAGTCACAACACCATTTTCTCTTTAGACGGCGAGGGGGATTACTAGGAAGCGAGTTGGAAGCAAGTTTAGCGATTAAAGAGTTAAAGTGAGACTGTAATTTAGAGTGAAATTTTTTATAATGTTTTTGTGGCTATTAGATTTACTGTTTCTATTTTAAAGTAATTTTGAAGTGTGGAATTTGATTCGTACCAATGAGATTATGCAGAGAGTGATGGATTGGAAGGCTTGGAGGGTACATATTTGAGATGGTTTAGTGCATCCCCAGATTTGATTTCATAAGCCCTAATAGGACTTAATAAGGATTTGTAGATGATTATTTTTGTGTGGAAGGGTGATTTTGATTTCAGAATTGGGTGAAGTGAGAGAAGTCGACTATTGAAAATTTTTCTTTTTACAAGATAATATTATGAGGACCCCAGGTCAATCTTATGTCAAGTAAAATGCCGAGGTATTTTACTTCTGAGGATATTGAGCAGTGGCGTGTCTAGGAATTTAAAACGGTGGGTCAGAGACATTTTGTAGAGGCCATCCTTTTTTAGAGGTCACGCAACTTTTTTAAAAGCAAATTATATTTATTTAAACAAAAATGTCCTCATACCTCTTTAACTCGAATCATGACTTAGTGCTTTAAATAAAAAATATGTTATACCTACTCATACATGTTTTTTTGTGAAAAACAATATAAATAAATGATACAAAAGGTTATCAATTTTAAAATGTAAATAATTCTACGTCTTCTATAATTTTAACTACCTTAAAATGGTAATTAGACCTTAAAAAAGACCTTCATAATAAATTATGAAATTTTTAAAACCATTAATAATATATTAAAGCATTAACTACTGGTAACACTTTTTTTTTAAAGAAATAACAGTTGAACAAATAAATCGGTACCTTTATTTTCTTCTATAGAATACGTTTTTTACAAATTTTAATTCAGAGCATCTAAAAAGTTGTTCTTCTTTTCTTCATTTTGGCAAATGTTTCAATAACATTGTTGTAATCCATATCTTCAGCAACATTTCTTTCTATGCTTAAAACCGCCAAGTTAGACAACCTATCCTCAGCAATTGTAGAACGGAGGTATGTTTTTATAAGCTTCAACCTACTAAATGACCTTTCTGCAGTTGCACTACTTATAGGCAGAGTATAATATATTTTATACAATGTTGATAAATTTGGATATGAAGAAATCATATCATTTTCTATCATGAATTTTAACATATTGTTGTCAAATACTTTTTTATTTTTTATTTCTGCAATTAATTGGTTATAAATAGAACAAAACGACTTGTGCTCCAAAATAAGATTTTCTTGTTCAACATCTACTTGATAAAATGTAGAAAGTTCTATAAGGGGTTCAACTAAAATTTCATTACTGGGTCTACCTTCAAAAGATTTTTTTGGATCAAGGATTTCAAATTTTCTTACAATACTAGAAAAATCTTCAAAGCGATATTTTAAAACATTGGTAAATGCATCTAAAATGACAAAATAAGTATTGATCCTAAATCGCTCATCAACTGAACTTATTGACTGAACTTCTGTACTTTCACCAAAATTGGTTTTTATTTTTTTACATCTAGGTTCATCAAACTGCTTTCTACCGTCAAATCCATTGCAAAACACTATTGCCTTTTCTTTAACTTCCATGAATACTTCAATTGTTCTCATAGAGTCAATATCAGTAAAACAAGCTTGAATCATGCTATGAGCTGTTAATAGATTAATTGAAGAGTTCTGTAAATAATTTGATAATATGTATACTTTGTCTAAAATTGTTCTCCACATAATTAAAAAAAAACTGAATTTAAAATTTATTATATGTAAAAGTAAACCCTGAGCTTCAGAAACAGTTTTTTTGTTTTGTATTAGGAATTTCTCCTTTGCTAATTTTCTTTAATGTTTTAACAATTGCAGGTAAACTAAAATAAACTGCATCTACAGCACGTTTATGACTAGCTCACCTTGTCTCTGAAAGTTTTTTCAAAGTCAAAACAATACCTTCTACTTGTTTTTTTTGTTCTTCTTCCAAAATATGCAATCTAGGCAAACTGCTATTTAAAAAAGTATACAATGATTCTAAAGTACCAACGAAGGAAACTGCATCGATGGAAGATTTGATAGAATCAATTAAAACTAAATTTAGATTGTAAGCACAGCAATGAATGTACAAAGAAAGGGGTGATAATTCTTTGACTTTTGATTGTAGACCAGAATAACGGCCAGACATTGTACTAGCACCATCATACGACTGACCTCTACACATAGAAAAATCTAAATCAAATTTTTTTAAACATTTTTTAAGAACATCAAAAAAGTTATCTGCAGAAGCCCCTGGTAACTCTTCAAAACACAAAAAATGTTCTCTAATTATTCCACATTGATCCACAAATCGTATACTTAAGGAAAATTGATCATCTCGACTGATATTAATAGTTGAATCAATTATGATAGAAAAATATTTTGCTATCTTTACTTCTTTCAATATTAACTGTAACGTTTCTTGAGCCATAGCTTCAATTATATAATTTTGAATTAAATTACTTAGGTAAGTTTAGTTTCTTTTTGACTCTAATAGATGTTTACATAATACTGCATCATACTTTGCTATAAGCTTAACAAGTTCTAAAAACAGTCCATTATTTGATTTTCCATCATTCAATTTTTCTTTATGTCCTCTAAATGGGAGACCATTTTTTGCAAGAAATAGGGATACATCAATTAGACGTTTTAAAACATTACGATTATGTTCTTTTTCAGACTTTTCTGCTCGCATTAAGTTATGTATAATTGTATTATCATTTTGTAATCGTGCTTTTAAAACTAAATATTCTTTTACAGTATTTGTATGATCACTAGATGTCTCATGTTTGATAATTTTTTCTAGTCCTTTACGAAAATTATTCACTCCTTCGGCAGGGTCAGACCAATTAGAATTATGTTTTGATAATGTGCGAAATAAAAAACAAGAAAAGCAGTACATTTTGTTACTTTTAGGAGAAAATACTAGCCAATTTCTTTTGAAATGGAAGCCGGATCTTGATTTAATATCATACCAGTCTGGATTAAAACAGTTACCTTTTTCATTTTTTGGAAATTTGAATTTTTTTTCAATTCCTGGCTGACAAGGACCTACTTCAATAAGAGCTCTAATTAATGCCTTCGACAACGTAATATTTTTGAATAAATATGGATCTGAAGGGAAATCTTGGCATTTATCAATCAAAAATGAAGACTATGTCCAGTGATTTTTTATTGGTATCTGGTTGTACTGAAGTACCTGATAAAGAAATTTTTTTTATATATATTTTTTTTATAGTTATTTTAATAAAACAATTTAATTTACCTTCAAAATCATTATTTGTATATTTATTTAAAATTGGACCATTATTAAGAACATAATCTTTTTCTTCATATGAATTATATTCAACATTTGTGATTGTTGGATGTGGCAGAACTAAAAGAAAATTATTTAAGTAAATAAAAATTTAAATACACATTAAAATTTACTATTCTAATTTGTATTTTTATTATTTTAATTAAACAATTTGAATGCAGTAAATTTTTTGAAAATTGTAATTTATATACTAATAAAGTTGTAACTAAGTGCAAATAATTATGCATTTGCAATTTTTTTCTTTAAACTTAATATAAAGTATCTGGGTAGCATGAAATAAATTTTTTAACTTTTAAAATATAAAGATAAAAATATGTACCTATACTCTATAGGTATGTCAAATGTGGCATCAATTTGCATACTCTGAATTATTTTCCTTTCAAAGCATATTTACTTCTATTTACACCTATCTACTACATATTATTTACATGATATTTAACATTGAACCATGTTTTTTTTCACAATAGGTAGCTATAGTATTTTAGAAAATTGTATTAATTAAGTTTATAGAAACAAAAATTGTTTATGATAAGAAAAGGTTACAATAAGGGCTAAAATAATTTTTTGCAATTAAGGTATAATTATTAATTTTTAATAAATACTCCTACTTAAATTTAAATTATTTTATAAATTATTATTTTAATATTTTAGAACAGAAATGTCTTATACTTATTTTGTTTTTAATAGTTTAAATTTATAAAAATTGAAGCAAAATAAAGTAAACATTTTTAATGCATTAAAATCCGCCCTTCAGTAATAAATGTATGCTGATTGCTGTGTATAATAAATTGCGTTTTTTCCAATTGATTTACAAATAAGTTACTCTACATACCTTTTTTAAAAGATAAATGATTAGTAATATTTATATATTTTATAATATGAATAATAAATAATTAATATTTATTGGTAGGTACTAAAACCTTAATTCTTACCTTGTAATATAGAAGGTGTATGTGTATTTATAAAAGAAAAAATACTAGTATTTCCTTTAACCATCTTTTCTTTTTCTTTTATTATTCTTCGAGCTCCACCAGATAGCCGTTTTTTTTCATGTCAGATTGAATGGGTTTCATAATTAAAATTTAAAAAAATTGCGAAAAAACACAGACAAAACAACAGAATTAACAACAATATACAACGATTTTATAAAATCAACGCTTATAATATGTTCAATGTAAATACGAAAATTTTATTAGCACCCATAGTTATTATTATTATTTATTATCACACAATATTGAATATTGTTAGTATCTGCTCACTGCTGAAAATCTATAAACGTAGACACTCTCGAGGAGTGTTGATGCACGACATGTAATGTAAATATAGGAATTCCCAATACATTGTGTTCGGTTATTTATTATTAGAGACGTTATCATTTCATAACAAAGCGTCTTATACGAAATACGAATTACCGATTACGGTGTGCCACTGTACCACAGTCCACAATATTACTTAAAATAATATTATAATTTATATTTATACTATTATTATGCACTACATAATATTATTTACGAGTCGTAAAGCATAATATTATGACATTAATCCAGGAGGAATTAGATTACCTACTAGGTTTGGGATTTTTAATTTTGAGAGGCCAGTCGATTACTAATTCAAATGAGCGGAGGGTCAATTGACCTCCCAAACCTCCTACTAAACACGCCACTGATATTGAGATTAGTATTTCTTGAACATGGAAGGGTAGGGGTATGGACTTTTTTAGTGTGAATGAGACATAAATTGATTTGTCAGGATTAATCTTGATTTTCCAGTTGGATGACCATTTGCCATCAAATTTAAATATGTTTATAAAAAATTTAATTTCTACAGGATTATTACCAGGTGAGAGAATTGCAGTATCGTCAGCATAGGTGGACACAATAATATTTGAGGGTTTAGGGATATCAGCTGTGTAAACTTAAATAAATGGGGAAAGGTCTCTCACTGCCTTGGGGAACTCCTGCTTTAATTGGGTAGAATGACGATACAGAGTTATTATACCGGACTATGTATATACGGTTTTCTAAATATGAATAAATTAACAAAAAGTACGAGGCAGGTAAGAACATTTTTAATTTAAAGAGTAAACCTTTGTGCCATACCCAGTCGAACGTCTGGGCTACATCTAAAAATACTCTTGGACAGTATTGCTTTTTTTCACATGAAGATTAAATTTGGTCAGTTAGTCTGTGAAATTGATGTACAGTCAAGTGACTCATTATGAAGCCAAATTAGGTAAAATATATTTAGAAAAACTAAATAATAAATTATAAAAATAAACACTAACAGTTTTAGTACAATATTGTAAGATTATTTTTTGTGGAGTCTAAACTCCCCTACACATGCTTAAGTGCCCTTGCAGTAGATAGATGCTGGATCCATTCTTGTATTGTGTTAATAATTGTTTTTAATTTTTACTAAAAAAAAGTAAGTAGATATAACTCATATCAAAATATAAACAAGTACTTAAATAATTATAGAATGCTATATTTAGTCATAAGAACATGTGTTACAAAATTTGTTTGCATTTTACACCAATTTCATGTGAAATTACTTCAAAAAGTTTAAATAATTTTCCCGAACATGTATGGCCATATACAAATTCTGTACAAAACCATTTATTTATTTATAAGCATTCCTTTAACTTACTTTCAAGAATAAAATTGTTTTATTAGTAACTGATGATCAGTTCTGTTTCACACAATTTTCAGATTTTATAACTCTTAGTTTTATTTCTAAACAATCTTTGTACACTATTTATATTTACCACATTTTTCTACTCCTCACAATTATCTAAGTAAATCATTAGCAATCAAAAATAGTAAGGCCCAACAATATCCCTTAATTTCATATTTCTTTCTCCATAGCCCTGTTCTAGGGACTAAACCTAACTTTTAATTTACTTATAATATTATTTAATATGCTTTAATAAATACACTAGAACCTTGATTAATTATGTCTCAATTTTCCATGTTAATTCTTTCAATAATTTGTGTATACCAAAAGTAAAGATAAAGGTATAGGTATGTAAGCAGTATATTGTACATGATAAATAATATTGATCTAATAAACAACGTGTGGACTATATAATAAAGATTTATAGAAGTAATAGATATCCTCCTGAATTTCTCTATAAGCAGGAAAATGTTAACTTTCATATCACAAATTCAAGAAAATTTACAATATAAGAAAAATAATTTCTAACAAAAAATCA
>JASXSY010001062.1:0-22849 GCA_034509805.1 Sipha maydis
TAGTCAACGCCGAGCTACCGTGTACCGCCGATTGCAGCACTGACTCCCGTCTGAATTCCATTCCTCGACCACAGCGTCACACACACATACACATCATTACAACTACTCGCACTGCCCACCACCCTCTCATCCAGTTCTCATTCGTTCTTATTTTATTTCGTTTTTTTTCCTTTCCTAATACGTTTTGGTAATCGTTTTGAATCGACAGCATACGTATTTCATATCGTGTTCGTCAAACACTAAATCGTGTCGACACGAAAATGACGACGATACCAGTGGGTTTGTTACGACAAATCGATGAATATGAATGAGTTCTTTTTTATACGAAAACTACTCGCTAGTTGTTTTTGTTTATATTATTATTGTATAAAAGTGTGTACGCGTGTGAATGCGATTTAGACATTTATGCACATTACAGTTATAATATTATTAAGTATTTATAAGTACATTCTTATTATTACACTTTTATTTATTTCATTAGGTTCAGTTGTTGTTATGGCATTTTATGAGGTATTATGCAGTTAAAATGGTCAAATATAAATATTACTTGTTTTTATTACTTTATTAATTAATTAATATTTGCTTTACGTTAAATAGTTTAAATCAAATTTAATTTAAAAGGAGACAAATCTAGTTAACGATATCTTATCTGTAAAGGTTTCATAACATTGATTCAAAAAATAATATACTGCGATGTCTAATTCTAATTGTTTAGGCGTATTATGTAACAGCTGCAGTGTTGGCGATGTTTATATTAACTATTACGTTTCCAAAGACTTATAGACAATTGTTACGAGGTTAATAACTGGGCTAGGTCGAACGGCTAGTAGTCAGTCTCCGTGAACCATTTTGTAATAATTATGATTCTATTATTTGTTTGTATATTTTTCTTTTCCTACTTAATTCTTATTTTAATGCTACATAAGAATATTCATAAGATTTTATAATAATTATAGAGATAAACCTTGTAAATTCGGTTGCTTTCTGTTGTTAACACTCAGTCAAACTTATACAGGAAGATCTAAAAATACAATTTAACAACAACAAAAAATTACCTTGAATTTAAAAAATTAATATTATATTTATGGTAATGCAATGTACTGATTTTAATTAAATACTATCTAGAAGTAGTAAAATATTGTACTATATTTTATAAGTTGTGTTAATTTCACACCATATTGCATAGTTGTTCTTTTATGCAGTTTATATTATAATGCATAAATGTTGAAAAAACTAATTGCATTAATTCAATTAACTTATTATCTTTAAAAAACACTGTTAACACAAAGTTATTGATAAGTAAGTAGATTTATATTGTATAAATTAAAAAATATATTTACTGATTGACTAAATTATTTTACACACAAAATAACAATTAAATTTATTAGAATTTAGATAAAAGTGTATTTATAGTAAAAAGAAAATATTGTTAAGTTATAATTTTATAGAATTTGGAAAGTTTAAAATATTTAAGCATATATATATATATACTATATATATTTATGTTGGTTTGTTGTAAAAATGTAATGCATCTTATAGTATAACTGATATTCTTTGTTTCTGAAAAATGAATATAAAGACATTTCTTCTTACTTCTGGTACCTACCGAATATCATATTCATGTGGCCGTGAAGTGAAACCAATTAAATTCTCGCAGACATTCTACTACCGACTAACATTAGGTTGTTTTTAAATACAGAAGACATATCTAGTTTTTTGAAAACATATTCTGAACAAACCGCGTTTTGACGGCTCGTTATTGCTTCCTGTTCGGTGTATTTTGTAACAGGGGGGTTGTTGAATACCCGGAACGTAACACCTGTGGACCCGATCTTTTCCCTTATAAATACCCTTCAAATAGAAACATTTCATATACTTGTTACAGTAATTTAGTACACATGCTAGAAACACGATTAACTTTTTTCTAACGGTGACAATCTCTTTCTATCTCTCCTACACAAACGTTGCATTTCTTGTGCTTGATGGGGAAAGTAAGGGGTCGTCGACCAAAACAGGTCTTTAACTGACCGGTTTTACCCAGTGATTGACCATTTACAGAAGCGAAACTCATGACCGCGGAAACGTGAATCAAAGTCAATACTCTTTGGATTGATGAAGTATAAAGGGAAAAAGTCAAGCCGACTGTTGGAACCTAGTAAATGCGTAATTCAACTGGTGTATGTGAAAAAAACCTTTCTCCGAAACGTTTCATTCTTTTATTTCTGTTGTACACCGGTTAAGTAGTACGGCTACAGCTGAAACCAGTGAAGGATTTATCAACTAAACAAGCACTGTTGACTTTTTCCGGCACACAGCGGCGGATTATTTCATTCTTATATAAGGTTCAAAAAAAGAAAATAATTCTAAAATCTGAAGTAGCTCCCAATACCGTAATATATATTGGTTACATTTTAAAGGTTAAAATTTAAAATCTAAGTATTAAAATGTTAAGCTAGTTGTTGATTCACAATTTCAATTAATAAAACTGCTGGAAAATAAAAGATAGAATGCCTTAGTCCGTGGTTAATAATATTTAATAAAAACAAAAGAACGTTTCCTCTTTTGTTATTTATATTATAACAAAAACAACTAGTTTAATTTTGGAACTATAATTATTATTATTTAACAAAAATCAATCTAAAATATTTATTCGTTAAAAATGTACTATTAATTATAATATGGATATAATATTTATTAACACATGCAATTTAATACTATGGATTAAAACTATTATTATTGATTTAAGTGTAAAAAAATAAATAAAATCGTTAATTTGAAGTCTATTCGTATTCAAAATGAAAACATTCACATGTAAACAAGGCTGTTATAAAAAAAAAAACTAAAGACAGCGGCTTTTGAACGTTTGCCAGATATATGCCAATGGAGAGTGCTTGTAAACTATGTTCTTCGTGTATAAAATACCAATTTGCGAGTTTCGTGGACAACGAATTTTTAACACTATAGTATACCGTATCTACCCGCCAAAATACACATTGTCTTGCCAAACACATGGTTTGGTTTCTTTGCAACTCCCGCAAAATTTACATTGTATTGTTCGAAACTTTATTATTTAAAAAATAATCTAATTCATCAAATCGATTTATACTCTTCGTTAACGTAAAATCATGTTCAGTGCTTAAAAATATTATAGTTGCACATGTGTTCGTTTAAAAAGATCACTAAAAGTTATACCTTTTTATATACATGCGCGCAGCCACCTATTCCAGGTGCTATTACTTTATTATTATATAATTTAAATTAGTTGTTCACCTAAATGAATGTACCCTCTCTGTATCTTTTGGTAATCTGAGTGGTTACAAGGATCAACATTCTAGATAAAACAAAAAAAACAATGGTGCGGGATAATAAATAATACCATTGATGGCTGCGGAGAATCTCGATAAACCATACAAATTATAATAGTGCAAATAAAAATTAAACATTACCTATTGGTATATGTATGTGCGCGTTTGTGTATGTTTAGCCTACAGCGCCTCAGCCTTCCTCCGTTCTATTCTCCACGTTCCTAAACAACATAATCCTTCGTCACACGTTCTGATATTTTTCAACCGTGCGTAGGTGTAGTCGTTTCTAGGTTAATTACCGTGATTCGATTATGTAGCCGTTGCTGTACCACCTCGTATTTTTATTCAGATATACTCATATTTCCTTCAGTTATGGAATAATAACAATAATTTTACGTTTTCTTCACGATGAAGTTCACTTGTTTTGTTAAATAAAGTAGCATTAAATAGTATTACCTATTAAATAAAGTAGTGTAAGTATAAAGTATAAAAATGTATGTGCAAGTCACTTATTAAGGTATTTTATTTTCAATTATTTTTTTAAAATTATAAAAAAAAATGTATTTAACAATAATGAATAAGTGGATATATCAATTATTTTCACAAATATAGGCATTGCATTTTAATATAATCCACACTGTTTTATATAATATAATAATATATATATTGCGTTTAGTTTAGAACAAATATTATTTTGTTATTTATATTATAATAACATATAGTAGTGACGTGCGGAATCGTCGAATTATCTTCGAAAGCTTGATAGGATTCGTTATATATCCCACGCGCACCAAAATATTATAATGTCACTGTTTGGCGTAAGTACCTAACCTATCTGTATTCTATTGTGCGTTATCATATGTTCTACGATTGGTTCGAGGACACTTTAAACGCATTCTATCGTTAAAAATAAAAATAAGGTGACTCGTTTCATTTTCTGAACGAATATTATGAAGCATTAACTCAGAGGTTGGTAATCTGTGACTCTCTATGATAGCCCTATATCGAAATACTTTTCATTTATCATAATAATAATATACATTTTTTAAGGCTTAATTAGCATTGGGAATTCTGTCTTTATAATATAAACGACCAAATCAAAAATAATTGCTCAGTTTAATTTTTCATAACCTACTAATAGACTTGAACTAAATTTAATGTTGGGAGGGGGAGGGTTAAAAAAATTGTTCGTACTTAATCGGCTCATTAGTTATTATGGTTTTGTAACTATTTAGAAAAATGGCTCTTTTTTTAAGAAAAAGTTTCCTATCCCCGCACTACATCGTTCATCGAATATTCTATATGATAGAAATAAATTCGTGTACATAGACTCGACATTCTAAATTGTATACATCACATCCGAAACATAGGTCGTGTCTCATTGACAATAATGATAATGAAAAACACATTTTATCTGACTAGTGGCAATGGCTTAAATTTGTATAAACTTTAATGTGATAACCATGAGACATTTAATCCGTATTACGTTGAACACTGCAGTAATAAATAACTAATGTGAGTCATGAAATTTATCAGCTCTCGGGTTTTTAACATAATATAGGTGTATAACAAAATATTGTATTGTGTATGCTTTATCAATAAAAAAAAATTTAATTATTAGATAAAATTCATAACTGACAGCGAGACAGACGGATGAGGTTTATTATATAGGTATTTTGTATAGGTTTATTCGTGTGCTTTGTTCGACTAGTATATATACTAATTACTGCCCTAAACAACATGATGAACGCAACACAACGTACATGCAATAAGTTTCTCAAGTACTTGTTTCTAAATGATTTTTCTACGCCTGTACATATAGGCAAGCACATGTGTGTTTGACGTTTGTATGCTTCTACCATTTTTAAGGTGTTCGGCTAATTTTTTCTGAAAACTATTAGTTTTTTTTTAGATTCTGAACGGAGTGATGGAATCTATTGGTTTTACAATGATGTGTGTTTTATTTTTTTTATTTTTTTATTATTAATTTTTTTATTTTTGTGTCTGACGACACCTTTTTTGGCAGTAAAAATGCTTCGATTTGCTTATGTAGCAACTTTTCTGAAAGGAAAGTGAATCTAGTTGGTACTTTGGGGGGGGACAAAAGTAAAAAATTTTCAATATTTTTTAAATGCGACAGGAAAAAACCCTAAAAAAGTAAGGGAAAAACGGTAGTTTTTACACAAAACCAGTTTTCGACAAAATCAAATTTTTTTTGTTGCTATAACTCAAAAACTAATCGATGTAAATACATGAAATTTTTACCAAATGTTTAGATTAGCGTTCTCTATACACCGTTAAATTTTGACTTTTTTTGAGCTATTTATAGACACTTAAAATTTTCAATTTTTTTAATTTTTTTTAAAATAACGATAAAATTTTTTTGGCCGGCCAGAAAATATTGAAAATTTAATACAAGGTTTATTATAAGTTGTTCCTTAACTGATAAAAAAAAAAACTAAAATCGTAAGTCACAATTTTTTTTTATAAGTGCTCAAAGTTCCAATTTATACGAAATATGTAAAAATCACGATAATTTGCAAGTTATTTTGTAGATAAAAATTCATAAATTTTTTTCTGTTCATACTTAAGGTTCAAAATTTTAACACTAGGTTATCTATAAGCTACTCTTCAAAAATCTTTAAAAAAATTTGTAACGGAATTAGAGGAAAAAATTGTATGACTGTTTGAAATTTAAATATTTTTTATAATTCAAAAAGTATAAGTCACAGATTTTTGAAATTTCTACCAGCTGTTAAGATTGGTACTTCCTTTATGTCATATTTTTTTCAAAATATATTGATTTTTAAGCCACTTATAGTCATTTAAAATATTCGATTTTTTTATATTTTTTTTTTTATAATCGGTGATAAAAAAAATTTGGCTTGTACAAAATACTTGAAAATTTAATAGAAGATTCCACAGAAGTAGTTCTTAAAGTCATTCAAAAATGATTAAAATCCATAGGCATAATTTTTTTTTATAAGCGTTTGAACAGCGAATATTGACATAAAATTACATGTAAAATATAATATAATGTATATTATTCTAGACTGACATATGATATCGGTTTTTTTAAAATGCTCTAACTCAAAAACGAAAAATCGCAACAACTTGAAATTTTCACCAAATCTTTATATTGACGTTTTCTATACATGGTTAAGATTTCAAAGTATTTTGACATATATTGACTTATTTATAGACAGTTTAAATTTTCGATTTTTGTAAATTTTTTATTTCAAAATAAAATATACTTATTACAATATTTATAAATATTTTTGTATTATATTCTAGACTAACATATCATCTCCGTTCAGAATCGTTTTTCGTATACAATGATACCTATCATTGAATTGAATTCAAATTTAACAAAACCATTATAATGACCTATCCTATAAACGAGGTGCACTCCACCCCCAACTGTAAAGCAGAGCGAGGCCCATCCGGTTCTTTTTAATTTCTGTTTGTGTCAAAATTTTTAAAATAAATGCGTAGTTAAAATAAAAATGTAGACAATTAAAAATCTGTTGCTTTGTGTGTTTTCAATGATGAACATTATATAATATAATCCTTATTTTAATGTTCTCAAAATAATATTATAAAATAGTTTGTTAGTATATAGATATTTTTACATAAATTTGTCAGCATTGAAAATAAATACGTTATCCGTAAATATGGTTTCTTGTTTGTCGTTAATATTAACCTCTTACTTTTATATAGTTCATAAAAGTATTTATAAACCAATGAGGGTATCTTAATACGATATCCCTCATCATTCCCTTGTCAAAGATTTTGTCACGATATTATTTATTCCGCCCGCATTTTACTCGATTAGTTGTAATATATACTTGATGCTATGAATAAGGGTATATTTTATTTTCAACGGGTGTGACCATGAAAAAAAGGCAATTCATATTAAAAGTATTATATTTTAGTTTTGTGAATAAAAATGTTAAGGCAATTTATTAAAATTTAATTTTCCCCTAAGTAAGGATAATATGTTACACAAAATACCTTTCTCCTCATGCCAAAAATCTAAAAGTGTAGTTTTGCTGATTCGTTTTTGAATTATAATAGTAATTTATCTATGTGAAAAATATCCTTTGCCAGTATACATTGTGTTAGTTTTATACGTTTTTCTTACTCATATAAATCAAAAATTCTCCAGTATAATATATTTAATCTGTCAACTTCTTATAATCTAGATTAATAAAAATTATATTTTTTAATTAAACTTAATACAATTTTTCTTGTTTACCTTAATCGTATTTTATTATGTAGTTGTCAGCATTTTTCCTTAGTCTTCGCTACAAATTACAAGTCATATTAGTTCATAATTAAATACATTTCATTAGCCCACTTATTAATAAATTTAATTTAGAAAGTTTAGCAATACCGTTTAAGTTTATAGTGAGTTTATTAATCTACAGTTTGGATTCTAAATTATCTCGTTTCAAAATTATTTGTAATTTTGATCGTATAATCGTTAGTTAAATAAGTTGCCTGCTTTACCCCTTACTCGAAATATTTACTTTTTATGCGCACTCTAGCGGTTTAATTATTAGCTTACAATAAAGTACTTGCATTTTTCACACTGCAGCGCTGTATGTGGTGATCTCTCGCTTAATGACAACATATGTTACCTACTATTGTTTAGTATGTATTTGAGTTTAAAATTAATTAATTACAATCTTATTTTTATTTTCTATAGAATAACTTTAATGTTTTAAATACTTATCCAAGAAACTTAAATTTTAAATTAAATTTTTTTTTTTAGATTTATTACATTTTTGACATGCCTTCTGATTCTAAGAATTTATTTAAATCATTAAATCATAATCCTAATTGGTACTAGTTAATTTAATTCATTCTTGTTAATCAATGACTGATATTAAGTTTATATTTCTTAGATTGGAACTTCATTTTCAAAAATTCAAAAATTATCACCAATATGTCTATAAGTTATTAATTTGCAAGGTATAATACTTCGGAGTCAGTTAATTATTACATTTAATTGTATTATTGTAATTATTGTATTTAATGATTGGTAGTTTGAAACATATGTAACAATGTTTTTATGAGTTATACACACTATTTCAGTGATATTTAAAGTGTTTGATTTTAATAGTTTTTTTTATATTAAAAAATATGTATTTCAGATTTATATCATAAAATTGTAAATAAATAATGATCGATTAATGAGTAGAGTGAGTGATCCATTATAGTACCAAATATTAAACCTATGTTCTTATTTGGTTTAGTTTAAATTATTTTATAATTCCATCAAGGTGACACTAAATTACTACTAAATCAAAACAACTAGTTTTCGACACCAATAAATAATATCCTCTGCATTACATATTAAATATTTATTTCAATTGGTTTCATTTAGAAGTGGTTTCAAAATAAGTATGTTATTGATTAATCGTAATTTCAACTGTTATTATGTACAATTTTTTTTTTACTAAAGTAACATAAAGGAAACAATTTAATTTATTCGGCTTGTTGTTATTCCATCATTTACTATAAAAAATTTTATGTACACAATAAAATTTATAGTAATTGATAGTTACTTTTTAATTAATCGTGGCACGGCATGCACTACACATTTAACTCAAGAAACAACACTAAAAAAGTATCGATAATTAACATAGCGTATTATAAAACCATATAATTAATACTATTTAGTGTTGATTCGTTACCGCCATATATTTATAAATATTTTGAATTATTATTATTATTATTATTGAAAAAGTTAAGATGAATCATTACGATTAATGTAGAATAAAACTTTATTATAAACGTGTTTTATGATATTTCATCTGAATACATTGGACGTGAATAAGAATTGGAGTCGTTTTGTCAGAGTTATCAGAGCTGGTTTAGTACTTGACTGAGTGAATAGAATTGTTTTAAGTAACTTGACTAAAATGTCAACTAAAACTAGTATTAGAATTAGTAATTTATATTGTATCCATATTTTAACGAGTAGAAAAATTTAACAATTTGCTTTAGTGATTCGGTCAAGTACTAAACCCATGTACCCGGCTTATGGTACGTGTATGCTTACGAGTTGCAGCGGTCGTGAATTAACGGGAAATACTGCTCTCAACGCGATTACGATTGGCGAAAACGTTTTTTACCGATATTATTATTGTCGGTCGTAGATCACATTTAGGAGATTAAAAACAACAGAACAACATTATACTGCGCAATAAACGAAACGCCTCGTATATCGCGATTGCACCATGACCACCACTAGTGGCACAAATTATTTTTATACTCGTACTAAATAAAAACTTAAACATAGATTGGCATACACTGAAATTAATTTCAGGTTGGCTTACATTCTTAGTATCAACTTAATTTTGGTATAGCAAGTGGTTGTATACAATGTACTAATGGTATTTTTTTTAAAGATTTATTTTTATTAAATACATTTTAACGTATAAATTTAAAACAATTAGGCAATGAGTTTTCAAATATCCGAATTATGGAAACATATTATATTGTATTAAACACGAACAATATTTATAGGGTCTAAGAAAATATTTTAAGGGTGGCTTCACCACATTTCCACCCATGTAACACTTACCAATAATCGAAAACACACAACAATAACAAAACACATTATATTAGAAAGTGAACATATAATTGCATCGCTGGCCCCAACCAAATACAAATCGCTCATGGCCCGCCATGTCACCTCGTCTGTATTTCTATTTCGAATAGAAAAACTATTTATGATCATTATTTTCCATTTAATATTTTTATTTATATCAACTAATACATTTATAATTATCTTGTAACAATCGTGCACGTGGCAAACAATTTTGTATTGTTTTCAAAAAAGTGGACAAGCCTCAACATAAAATTTTATTTCGCGTTCGTCGTTACCGAAGCTTTGAGCCATTCGACGACAGATGGCGACGCATGTTCATCGCAGCCTCAGCTTCATGTACCACGACGGTGGGCTACGGGCCGGTTCAGTAGCCCCGGCGCATGCAAAGTAGAAGAAAAACAAAAACAACAACAAAAACGAAGAAATCGGCGTAGAAGCCGTAGCCAAAGAGTGTCGGCCGGCCGCGCAAGAGTTGGTGGGACACGGTGTGTACGAACCGGCGGTGGGGCCGACGGCGTGAACCGGTTTTTTCCTCTTATCCTCCCCGACCCGTAACAGTGGACGGACTGCAGACGCCGTCGGTGTGGTCATCACACGCGCCCAGGTATTCGGAAAGAGCAAGTGTCTCGGGTCCGTGTCGTGTTCGCGTGTGGAGGGGTTGGTGTTCAGATGACGGTGGTGGGGACGCAACGCTGTTCCCGAGACGTGTGTGTGCGTGTAAATAATACTATCTGAAGTTTTTAATTTTCAACGTGTACGCGCCGCTCCCCTGCCAACCACCCTTTCCCCTCCATCTAACACCTGGTTCACGGCGGGGACGCACATACCGACCGCTTGCACGCACGATGTATATACAGAGCGATCCGTACGTGTACCGGTCGTTATTGCAATACTCGATCGCGATTTACTGCTTTTTACACTCTACTGTTACCACTTTAAGCAGTTTCAAGTGTTCTGGTGCTCTGTGCACTATGGACTATTTAAGTAAACATATTGGTGAACATTTCATAAAAATACATTTAATTTACACTGTTATAAGTTAAGTCTATAAATGAATGAATTTTTTTCGGTAAATTCTGCAATCATTTTGTCAACATAAGCATACTTTTTGCGTATGGTTATATATTTTTACACTCCGTTCCATAATTTTTTCTCATCGCACTCAATCTTACTTGAAATAATACGTTTGAGTGTAGAATGAGAAAGTGCTTCTACGATTTAGTGGGCCCAATTCTTGTGCACCGCATGCTTACACTTATGTCAGAGTTATATGCCTGCGCAGATCTGTATTTCAAAGGATGCTTACAATGTTAGGCTCTATAACAAAACGTGAAGATATATTTAAGAAATTATAATGTATAAATAAATGTAATAATTTTAATTTTTTATTTATTATTGTGGTATGTTAGTCCCATTTAATGTTTTCCTCGAATCTCACATTTTATTCAGATACCTTTAATTATTTATAATTTGTATTTTTGTAGTCAATTGTAGCTGTTATATTAAGTTTTTGCACGAAATTGTAAGCATTTTGTTTTATTTTTTCTATAACAAAACATCATTTATTTTTTACCAAATATTTTAGAATAAATTACATTTAATTTGAACAACATGAGTTACAAATGGGCACTTACTTATAGACTTTATTCGTAGGGCCCCGTTAACAACATTTCAAAAGGCGCTCGGGTGCACCCGGCACGCCCTTAGACAGAACCTCTGACCACACGTTATTCATCGCTGGTGTTAAATTGTTTTGAGCATGTGTACGTGTTAAGAGTAATTAATCGAACCCGATGACTCGTGTGTTGTATCAAACACCGCCCACGTTTACACAAATTATGTCGCAGTTACGTACGGGCTACGATAATAAACCTGACGTAACATCGGTATCATCATCCGAAGTATCATCGGGTTCGCGTCGCCGCGAATGATGACCGCTTGGAACACGTGCGTTCGTGGATCACCCTGTATGCGTATTGAAAACCGCTTATTGAAAAATATGCGCTTGCGCACGCGCAGCACATTCCTATCCGGCCTTTCGTCGTTGCCCATTGTGTTTGTGCCGCCGACGACCACTCTTCGCGAAATCTGACGTGTGCAACAGGTACTACAGCTGTGGTTGGGTACGCTCGCCACTTAACTTTCGCAAAAACGAATTTCGCACCTCACGTTCAACAACACACGCGTGAAATCGAATTTGTATTTTAATTTTATTATCAGCCCAAAATAATAAACTTCGAATGTGTCGTGTGCAAATAAAATGTTTTTCGCGGAACATCCTTATATTTTACGTCTTGCCGGTTACACGTACATATCTCTTACACCGCTGTGATATATAACTATTTCACATAGGCCAAATACATGTTTGCGGTTTTTGTTCCATCGAAATAATAATGGGTGATTTGGTCTCATAATTTAGTGCACGATGTGTATAAATTTTACGTCCAAACACATTTGCCCATTTATTTCAAGTTGCATGCAATGATTGACCATTATACAAACGACTATAATGTTATTATAGAAATAATTTAACATAATAATATATAAAACACAAAAAGATAAAGGTGTAAATATGGAAATTATTTAAAATATAACTACTATATGATAAATTAATGTATACCTATATTGTATGTAAATTATAAATATAGTACCATATAGTAATAAAATTAAAATATATCTATATCCGTTATAAAATCAAAATTATGCAAAACAATCTATTTTCAGAAATGTTAACAAGTGGTAACTTAAGTATTAATTAATTAGAGGTTTTTTATTGTATAATTTAATATAATATTTATATATGTGTACACATTATTTCATGTTAGCCGTATGAACTATAATATATGTCTAATAAATTTAATATGCTGCATTAAGCTGAATACCAATAACAATTTTGAACATAATCAATTTACCTTGATTGATTCAAAATTCTTCTCTTTTTTCTTCTACTGGTATTTATTACTTTTTAAGAGTTTTCGTTGCCATCACAATTTGTCTCCACTCTTGTACTCTCGTACTCCTTCGTCCACTGTATCCATCTAATTTTTCTAAGCTTCCACAAGGCCTCTTCTTCCAAGCTTCCTACTAAGCTGTAGTATTCGCTGTCCACTTATGATTCAAAATTATTACACATAATAAAAAGTAAGGGGTATTATATGTAATTGTATAATTATTTATTTATTTATATATATATATTATTAATTATATATATTATAAACCTACGTAATATAAGTACACTCATTTTGACAAGTTTAATTATTTTCCTATTACTTTAATGGTATAAAAGTACTGAATAATAAATAATAATAACTGTGGCAAATTTAAATTTATATAAAAGGTTTCTTATGTGTTTTAATACAGTTAATATATATATACATGTACTTGAAATTAAAAATTATATTTTACAACATTTTATATTTTTTATTATTTTGTAATTACGAGTAAATCAAATGTAATTTTACTTTTTCGTTTCCTCTTCTTCTTTTGATCTTCATAAATCTCCAAGAGTTTTCTCCACCATCACCAAATCACTCCACTTATCTCGATCGTGTATCTTTGTATTTGTACTTTTTCATTTTAGACTTATGATTGTCCGTTCAAGTTTAACCAACTAGTTATATTAAAGGAAAACAATAGATTCAAAGATATGTATTTATACAATACTTTTACGATTAAGAAAATTAATGTACAAAATATATTTTACTTCACTTTCTTAATTTTCTGTAAATAAATTACGTTAGATCATTATCGCTTATAAAAAAAATGTGTGCTCGCAGATAGCCAAAAACCATATTATATGGCAAAAATTAAAAATAAATACTTTTTTATCCAAACATTTTGACTGTATTGTTTGAAGTAAAAATGTCATTTTGGGAAAAATCGATTTAAGTTAAATATATCTCAAAAAGTATAAAATAACGTATAAAAGTGTAAAATATGCTCTAAAAATAAAAAGTACTCAAAATATGCATTTATATGCAAAATAAAATTTCAAAACTAGTTTTATGAAAGCATAAAACGTATTTGTTTCGTACTCTGCTATTTTTGTGACTGTGCAAAACAAATATGCAATTGCTTCAAGTCCTCTACCCTAATTATTAGGTATGAAATTTATAATATTTCAAATTGGTAATTAACTAAGATGGGTTGAAACAAAATACAATATTTTATAGAAATATCACTTGCCTTAATTAGAAATATAACAATGTATATCACGTATAAGAAATAAATAATCCTTATTTCATTAAATTATATTTATGTACGTGATATGATTTTCATAATAGTTATTATTTAATATTTATACAAATATATTAAGTATAATGTTCCTATTTTTAATGGAAACAGAGATTAAAAATAAGTTTATATATTAAGTTTTTTTTTCATTTTTTTTAAAGTTTCAAAGATCTAAAAACTTAAATTAAATTATTCAAAAAATTTAAAATTCTCGCAAAATAATTTATAATGTATAATAACACCATAACTTGTGTATCGATATTCATTGTTTATTTTTTTTTGTTATTTGAATATATTTTACCAGACAATAAAATGTGTACCTACTTATATCATAAATATGATCATGGGACCGTATAGAACTATTGATTTAGACCTCAGTACTAACCATATTAGCTCGCAATATAAACATTGATACGGCATATATATCACACACCCTACGTGTACAAATAAAATGAAAAAGATTATCGTTTGTGATACTGTCCTTACCTGAGAACCACAGTCTATGTTTGTTTTTAAAGGTGCTTAGTAGAAGACGGTAGAAACCATATGTTTTTCAGTAAACTATATTTTCAATTTCTATTTCGACATCATGTACCTAATTCTTTCTCTGTCGAAACTAATTAGCTATGTTGGTGTGATTTATACATTAAGTGGAGCACATAAAATACTTATTTTTTAACTAAAATCAGTATAAGTCAAAACAAAATTAATCTATATATTAATAATTATTTTAGAATATACTTAGTTAACTTAATTGAATATTTTATTTTATTTGATTAATAATGCAATATTTTTCGTTTAATAGTTATCATGTTTATTTAAATAATAACAAATATTTTCGTATACGCGTTCCCATTATTTTTCAAAAATCAAAATAGCCTATTATTTCCATGGTTTTGAAGCCTTAAAATATTACGACACTATTGGTTTTTAATTATATGCATTGCATAAGGTAAAACCTAATTAGATGAATTGTATCAATAAACATAATAAATATACTTAACTATATGTACGTACACAGATTGTACGACAACATTTTATAATTACATTTTCCTAATAGAGACGTGTTAATTCTAGATAGTATAATATACTGATTGAAAAATATATCAATTTATTGTAAAATAGATACTTTAATTTAATCCAGTGATTTCCAAACTTTTTACCATATGGTTACTTTTTGAATCATTTTTAGTTATTGTGCCCTGCAGTCAATACCACAAGAAGTTAGCAATATGTGTGCAATAACTGATTACTCTAGAATATCTAATACTAATTTTATTTTCATGTGGGACATACTGTTCTTTAAATGGTCTCGTAATGCTCCATACGCACTGCGGTGCATTGTTTGGGAATAGTTTATTATATAAATCACACGGTAAGCTAAATATACCTCATTATATAGCAAATTATTTATTTTTGTGTAATTAAGAAAATATTTATTTTAATTTTCTTAATAACAGTATATGTATAATATATACCATAATATATTTAGGTATCGTAATTATATTAAAATACATGTTAAGTTATGATAAAATATGTCATTGAATTGTGTTAAAACATACTTCGAACTTCAAATTTGTATTTTATATCTTTATTTTATATCTTCATTTTCCGTTTATATTTAGCCATGTAAACTTTGAATTAATATATATTATATATAGTGTGGAGTTACGTTATAACTTCTGACTTCAATATTTTATACATATAAGATATTATGTAAACATGAAATTACGAAAACTAATTCAAATGCAATATCATATATACCTAGTTATATGTAAAATTATAATAAGTAATGAAAAATTAAATAGAACTATTGAAGTGAAAATATTTTTAAAACTTATGAAAAAATAAGAAAATGCAAAAAAATAATCTCTTATTCTTCAATACAGTAAATAGAGGTTCACATTAAATGATAGCTAAAGAGGGCATAAGAAATTCTTTATTAAAACTCAAAAGAGTGAAATATTAGTCATTGGGATCTAGTTTTTTAATTTGTTATAAATTAAAAAGTTCTTTATTACAATTGGTTAAATAACGAAATGTTAGCTTTTCCTCTGGTTTAAATACGACTCGGTAATTTTGAATCAATTTAGTTAGTTAGTCCATTTTATAGAAAAATATAAACTATCGAAGTATTAAATTTGTAACAACTCTAAATTAATATATAAATTGTATTAAACAATTTTCATTGTTACTTATTATTGTATTATTATTTATTGTTTTAATATTATGAATTATTATATTTAATACCAACAAAAATATACAATATAAATTATAAATTTTACATATTATTGACAAAAAGAAGTTAAGTGTGTTAGAATTTATTTTCATTTCTTATGTATTTTTTTTTCTAGAAAACGTATTCTGTGAATGTGTTTTTATTTGAGTTTTTGTTTACTAACATGTTGTTCTTGATGTAGTGTTATCGATTATATTAGTACGTTATAAATATAATATAGTGACTGTCTACTATGTACGAGATGTATGAAGAATGGATATTTTTTCTCTCACAAAAACTGTATCGGTGTTGTTCGCACATAAGAGTCCTTTAGTGGGGTTCAGGCTACACGATACACTTGATTGAAAAGATATCTAAAGGATTTTTAGGATTATCAATTCTTTTCTCGGTATCGCTTCATAGTTGAAAACCCTCTTAAAATCTCGTGAGGGTAATCCAATAAAAGGTATCATTTCGCTTGCAAAAATAACATATTCAGTATCATCCGGGTACACCTTTGTAGACATTATCAAGTACTGACAGATTCAATAACTACTATAGAAAAACGAAAAAGTATACAATGAATAATGTAGTATACTATTATTTATATTTAATACAGAGAATTTTATAACTAATACAATAATTATACATGTTTTTATTTTCAAAAATGAATTTTCATTGGACCATAAATAAAAAAACCGAAAAGGTGTTTATATCAGCTGAAAAATCTTTAAAATGCATTAAACAATAAAGTGTTTTAATTTCGGTTTAGACCATTTTTGGTTCCATATCAGCTTACCAATCTGTCAAAAAGCAAATGTGAGCTATTTTTCTCTGTTTCTAACAATAAAACTGTTGACAACGAAAAAAAAACTCGTATTTTTACTTGATGGATAGATGCAGGACGTCGAGTTATGGTATCGTAAACACGATTATCAATCGTTTTAAAACTCATACCAATATTAATTTTTTTCAGTCAAGTTGAAACCACAAAATAGTATACGTGTGATTTTTTTCAGTTAATACTGAATAATATAAATTTGTTGATATGACATTTTATTTTTAAGAATTTTTAAACATAAATTAAAAACAAGACACTCATTTTTTATGAAATGTTTTCTCAATTAATATACATATTTTATTGGTGAATTATATTTAAAAGAAATATTAACAATAATGTAAATATATAAAACATAATGTGACCAACAAGATATATATAATGTGTGTAACACGGGTACACAATATTATTTATCTTATAACTATTAAATTTTTATTTCGTTATACACAAATGAATTGTATTTAACTTAATTATTATTTATTTTACAGGTAAGAAACAATAATGAAGTACAGGCATATTTCTCTTCCGAAAAATCTCTTTGCAACTCCTTTAATTTGTAAGTACCCACCTTCATACCTCTTTTACTCTTTTATATATATATATATATATATATATATATAATTGTGGACATGTTCCGGACAAGTGGTCTTCTAAATTACCAGGTAAACAATCCATTATAATTACGTAGTTTTTTTGGTCATATATATAAACACGTGACGGCGTCTTTGACGTGTAATTTTTTTCAAACTATCTATATATTTGAATGTATTTCGTTAGTTAAACGTTATTCTCTCTCTATCTCCCTCTATCTCCCTTCTGTTGCTCCTGCCATTCTCCCACTGCTCAATCTCGTTCTCTTTCACTATATTACAACACGCGCGTTCCCCTCCCTCACGCATCTTCACGCGTACTTACCAAAAGTGTGTGTATACCATCACCGTACTAGCATCAGATTAAAACGGAGTGCGTGCTGTGGGCGACCCAAGAATGCCTTTATCCGCAGATTGGAGCCGAATGGCGCGAACGCATGGGAAACGTTTGATGGTTGAGCGACCGCAGTTATTTGGACCGTATAAAAAATACAAATTTACTATAGTATATCATATATCTATACTATGCATACTATATTATTATTAATATTATATGTACGCGTATAAATGTATTTAAAACGTACACTTGGTTTATATACATCTTGTAACTCGTTTAATTCGATTAACATCTAATTAAAATTATGTATGTATACGCTGTCAATTATTAGTTATTGATATGCTATGGTCAACAGTATTATAGATCGACGCACACCAATATAATATATTAAATACGACTACGTCGCGTATAGATAAGGAATGTTGGACTAGAATGTGCGTGTGTAAGCAGTGCGCAATGATGAAAAACATTCTTCGAGACTCGTCGTCGTTAAACGTTCCAATGAGTTTTGAAGTTATAATTTTAAACGTTTTTCGAACAGTCATCTTTCATTCGGCATGCTTTACTGTTAGAACTACGTATAATAATAATATGACATGGTATACATTTTAAATGCACGCATGTCGGGTGTGTTTAGGCCCGTGCCAGGTATGACGTTGTTATTTAGGTATTCTTAGTTCGGGTTCGACTCTGTAGGTTCTCGAGGTGATCAGACACATTTTTATTATAAATTATAACAACGACAGTATTATTACTGACAATTAAGTGTGCTATGTTAGGTTTCTTACAAATATGTACGTTTCGTCCTGTGATTATCTAACACAAGTGTGCTTGATGTATATGTTTTAAAACATGACTTGTTATAGTTGTAATTATCCATCTGTCCCTTTTAATCACGTGTAAGATGTGTTTTGCTCTCTACATGTGAACTTCGTAGACCATATAGTATTACGTGATAAGATCGTAACGTCAAATAATAATGTCCTTCTCGTATAGTTCATATATGTACCTACATGCAGTAGCTCGTTGCGTTTTTTTGTTTTTCCGTGTCGACTACGGTAGACAAATAATAGTTGGTAGCCCGTTCTCCGGCTGTGTATAATATAAGTGTTCTCGTTTAAAAAACGTATGTACGTATGCAAGTCGTTTTAATAATAATCGTGTATCGATGTTATCGTCTGGAGCAAGTAAATACCATAAAAATCCTTGTTTCTCATAAAAGTATTAGTAGTTATATAATAGTGTAATATATATGTACTTGTGAATTCATGATAATACGCATCCCTCTCTTACTTTTCTGAAGAATTTTTCTACTTGTATGTAATATATGGTTTCTAATAACATTACGCGGAAAGTATAATATTATTACAGCAGTACACAAGGTGATAATTTTCAACTTGAACGCACAATATATGGCGTTTTTTGTTGTTGTTGTTGTTGTTGTCTCGGTGAACCTTATAATTTGTTTATTCCATAGTCACGATGCCGAAAAGAATAAACGACCGTCTCAGACGCGTGAACGTTGATATACAACAAGTAGTAATTAGAGGGATTAGAGTTTTTCTCTACACAAAATTCTTTGACACGCGCGTTTAACCAACCCACCGCCGCCGTGGGTTGTATGTGTATTCATTGTTCCATCGGTCGTGCTCGCGGAGACATAAAACGAGAGAAGTGTTAATCTGATCTAGGTTTTCCGACTTTTCCTTCATCTCGTACAGTGCCGGATCTAAGTTTTACCGGGAGGTCGGTCTGTTACCTTTCCCTGGCTGTTGTAACAAAATTTACGTCAGTAAATCTCAAATTCTTTTTTTTTTAAATTACACATTTGAATGAAATAACAATAATTTCGTATATAATTTGTTTAATAATTATTATTATATATGATGATGAAAATTTCATACATTAATAAATTTAATGTATTTTATGTAAAATTATATAATCAAAATGTATTATTTTTTACAATTGAGAAAATCTTAAAAAAAAAACAATCTCATGTCTTGCACCTCCACCAAATGCAGCACCGGTTTCGTTTGTGCGACAACTATATACGCCGTAATATCATACCGCATACATGCGCTAGGAAGATTATGCTCACACCGTTAATACATGATACGATATTGTATTATCGTATGTAAACAACAGTTAAACCTTATCAGCAGCAGATTATGATTATTATTATTTATCGTTCGATTATTTGTACAAACAAACGTCGTCGTGGTATTGTTGACATTTGGACGTGTCGTTGGCAGCCGTCGCCGCGTCAAGTGGCGTACAAGTGCGTAACAACACTCTCGAGATGGACGCGCGCGCGGTTTGCAAACACGCGGCAAAAAATCGGACGGCAGCGGGGGCATGCGTCCCTCGTGCGCAACACTTGTGTACAACGCGGAATAGGTGTACCGCGACGACGGCGGCGGTTACGTATGAGTGTACATTATACGAACGTGGTGCACGCTGCTGGTAGGACGGTAAGTGGTACTCGCGCGCGACTCGGTGTAGGAACCGTAAACACTCGACCCGGCCGCGCACGGTGGTTGTAGTGCATTATAATACACGCGCGGCGACGTACACCCACCATCGCCATTCGACGATGCGCGCACGCGCACCACCGCAAGCCGCTTACCTGGCTGGCACATACCTGGTGGTGATGTTCGTCGCGCGAGTGCGTGCGTACGCGTTTTATACGGTCGGACGACGCGGTTTTTCTCACTCCTACCCACCAACGCGCGTGCCAGAACCAATCCGCCGCCGTGCAGCCTCCTTCGACCGCGCGCGCTCTTCAGTCCGTGTCCGCGACCCGACCCGTCGGTGCGTCGTCTATACGTCCCCGCCGAATTTCAACGAAATCGCGTCGTCGTAATAATCGTTTTTGTCTCATTTTCTCGCGTCTGCCGTCGTCGTCCGGTAACTCAAAATTATATCTAATAGTTTCGTGCGAATGTTCTTCTTTCCTGTTGGATTTCGCGTGACGGACCTTGGTGCTTAACTCGTCTGAACCATCAACTTGTATTTACCAACATCCGTACACTCATGCATATATAATACAGGAGGTAAGTCCGTTGTTGTACTACCGTACATCTTCGTGGAATCGTTATAGATATATTACGAACAGATAGACGTGGCCACAAATAAAGTTTAGGGGTTTTCTACAGCATAGGTTTAAAAACGTTTAAACGTTACACTTTCACGCACGGCAAGAATATATTATAATATTCCCTTGTCGCGCTCATCTACCTACGCGTTTACGACCGATTTTTTTCTCTCTTCGGAAACTATGCGTTTATATCGACCGATTTAGAAGTGCCATCTCGGCAAGTGCGTACAACAGGTGACCATGATTTTCATACTACGTGTTGTACATATGAGTATGTACACTATAATATAATATATACGGCCGCAGGTAGGCACCACTTCAAGCGTCTCGCTATCATGCTTGCGGCGACTTTCGTTTGTGATAGTATTAATGATACGATTTGATACTCATTCGAGTGTTTTCGCGGCAATATAACTCGACAATGTGTTAGGTCGATGACGCGTTTTTTAGTCGTCTTCGATTACATGTTGTTACTTCAGAAAACAAATGTACATGCGATGTTGTTTTTGGCCGAGTACGCTCGTGTATTATGTGTTTGTGGTTTGAATTTGTATGCGTGTCGCAGTAATATAAGTACGTCCGAAATCAAAAAAAAGTATTTTATACTAACTACTCGTTATATACCGGTTCGTTCGTCATTTATATACACCGTAAATCTATAATCTTTACTTTTTCCGGAGCTGCTATTAAATACTTACATAAGTATATGTATATTTGCGTTTTCTTATTGTAATTATATTTCACAATGTCGATACTCACATACACGCGCACGCGTGCGTGGATACATGTACACACACGCACATGTTGTTCCTTCCAAAAACATTGTAGGCGTTATGTGGAGGTAGTACACACCATTACAATATATAATATACACTCGTGCACGGCCTATTTGGTACGACCTGCAGATGTACACGTATACACCGTCGAGTATATTATCTGCACTCGAGATGTATGTTGTGTTCTTCTTCATATCTCCAAATTCGGAATATTTTTAAACGTTAGGATTAAGTTGTATCGTATTGTTACGGAAAACATTAAGTGGGCGTTTTTCAAACATTGTCTGGATATGCCACAACGTTTTATACTGCCGTTAAAGTCTCCGGATCACTTGTATAGTACAGAACAGACCTAGACGTACATTATATAAACTTTCATAGTTCCATACAAATTTTCTCTTGGATCCTGATAGAAATAATGATTTAATTCAACATATATATATCATGCAATAATAATCAAATTGTATATACTATAATATATTGCATTGAACTAAGAATAAAACAAAATAACACATCATATAGGTATATACACTTGTATATTAATGTTGTAATATACTAGTTGGTTCGATCTAATATCATCATGATGTTTTCGTTCTAACTGTGCAGATTATTATTACTAAGACATTGATATAAAGTGACTATAACGTTTCATATTGTATGCTTTCTGCATATTAATGTACTCATTATAACATCCAAGTGCTATTTTTTTATCTTACATTGTGTAAAGGTTTATTTATTCATTAACCACAATTTAGAAAATGGATTGTTGTGAGTACCTACTAGTTTATATTTCCTGACGGCCGGAAGAACTTGCGGTAGAACATGGCCCAAGC
>JASXSY010001063.1:0-35518 GCA_034509805.1 Sipha maydis
ATTCCAGTCACCAAAGCTCTTTCACTTTAACAATTAAAATTTATTATGTGTTTAAAATATTTTACAAACACATTTAGAGTATAGTTGAATAATAATACGAATAAAAAAATGAAATACATACCATTTTATCTGATTAGAAATCCATATATGTTTTCAAAAGTGTTATTTCGCTCAATCACATTGAATCTTTCCTATGTATTGTATATTGACGAATACTATCAGATTGTCCACCTACTGTTGAAGATTTATACCTACGGTTGAAAATGTACCCGTGTTTGAGTATTTTATAATTCATTGCCTTTGAACGTACTATTAGGAATGAAAACAATCATTTAACGTTGTTTAAAGACAAAATAAAAGCTTAGTTGAAGTTGAATGTAATACGCACCATTTTATTCTGAATAGTATCATTAGCACCAATGACGTTGAATTCCATTCCAATAAGAAAAGTATAATGAAAAAAACATACGGCCATTTGTATATATAAATCTTATCAAAGTTAACGTAATAATTAAAAAGCACAATTAAAAACGTAGCAGGTCTTCATTGCTTTAATTTAACGGAAACAAATAGAATTCACGTTTAAATTTGTTAAAACATAAACGAAAAAAAAAAAAAGTCGAAACTTTAACGAAAAAAAAAAAAAAATTCGGAGCGAGAAAAAAAAAAAAAGAAATCAGATGTTCCCCCGATGGCATCGTTCGTCGGCGGCTGTACAAATCAACGATTACTGCGCAACAAACGTCGAACAGTACGGGCAGGGTTCGAACCGGGTACCTACAGATCCTATCGCCTAACGCCTAATGCCTACCTACCTAACGGTCGAGTTGTTAATCTTGGCGAAAATCGGGACATTTAAACGGTTCGGTGGACGCGAAAAGGTAGATAAGGTAAGCGGACGACCGCGGAGAAGTGACGTCACGCGGAGCGAAACGTCACGGAGGAGCGAGGGAAACAGGTACCGATCGCCGCGATTGGCTAGGTGCTTAGAACGATATATATATGGGTTTTTCATCCGGTCGAATCGGGAAAACGGCTCGTCGGAAAATTCAAAGGACGGCCGAAACGGATAGAGGAGGAAAAAGGCAACGGGATGGGACCGAAGAAATAGGTAAAAAGCTCACGGGGAATAAAAAAAACCGTCGACCAATGGGAGCGCTCAGAAATTTTTTTATATAATAGACTAGCTTCTGTGTGCCTCGCTGAGGGTGTAATTCGCTTAATTATTATATTAAAAAATCATTAATTAATATTCAAACAGTATTATGTAGATTTATGTAGAATTGCAACAATCTACCACGGTTACGAATCGTGTGATAATTATAACTTTTGATAACACATGAGGGTGGAAAACTGAGACGCCTTCGGCGTCAACAGCGTCCGCTATCTAGCAGTCACTGTTTGCACAATCTATTTTTAGTTCACAATGAGTAAGAATTGTAATTTGTAATACTTTACCGTAGAAAATTGGAATCAAAATATTGAATGTAATCGTTAAGGGTACCTACATTGTTGTCTAATTCATTTGAATTGCTTCGACAAATGTTTTTAATCGTACAAAAGTTAATATACCTACCTAATCGTTTCATTATTAGCACCACAGTACCATACCCTCAATTAACATGTGTTAAACATATAAAACCATGTAAAAAAGTAAAACTATCAAACAGCAGAGAGCAATTATAATTATTGAATAGATGGAATAGAATTAAAAAAGGATTTTTAGGATTTTGTATTCATCAAAGTAGTCCACAATGAGTAAGAATTGTAATTTGTAATACTAAACCGATGAAAATTGGAATCAAAATATTGAATGTAATCGCTAAGGGTACCTACATAGTATAATTTATTTAAAGAGCACATAAAATTGTTTTTCATTGAAAAAAAGTTAATATACTTGTTTCATTATTATTACTGCAGTACCATACCCTCAACTGACATGTGTCAAAAATATAAAACCATGTAAAATAGTAAAACAATCAAATAGCACAGGGCAAACCACATTATATTTGAAAATAATCGAATAGAACATTATGTGTCTCCACAACAATAGTTAAAGTTTAAATGTATCACATTTATTTCTAAACAGATGGAATAGAGTCTTAAAAAAGTATTAATATGGATATAGATCTTGATATTTCAACTATAGAATAAAACAACTCTTTATGATTATATATATATTATAAGTGTCTTCTCCTGTAATAAACCATAAGCATATAGAAGTGAATAAAAGTAATAAATTTTAATATGATTTAAACACACATTAAAAATGTATAGCTTTAAAAAGTATGACACAATTTTAAAATGCAATATATAACATGTTTGATTTCTAATTATCAATCAATATGCAGTACAATCAACAATAATTAAATGGATAAAAATAAATACATTTCATTTAAATAACAGAGATAAGCATTGATATGTAGATAGATCTTGTTGTAAGTGAATACTAAATGATATATGATTATTGCACAATAATGAACATTGGTATTAGGAATAGTGAATTTGTTCTAATTTGTTCAAAACTTGTAGGTATGCTATAAAATTTCATATTAGACAACTTTGAGTATAGTGTATGAATATAAAACGCAAACTATACTGATAGTTTTAATAACACAGTGTTAATATTATATTAGGAGAAAAAAAGGGTAATTATAACCAAGCTGTCGGGTACAATAGTACTACACTCAGGTTCGAGCATTTCTCAATCCATTACTCTACAACCCACTATGAGCAAAATACACAGTATATTTTAATATATTTTAAAAAGTCATTTAAAGCATAGTGTAATTAGAGCATTATAAAATATGTAATATTGTTAACTTTATTTTATTTTTGTCATTTGCACCAATGACATTGAATTTGATTCCGATAAAAAAAGTATAATGAACACATACAACATCATATTTATGATTTACAAAAAAATTAAAACTTACTGGGCTTCCTCATTTTCATGTTATAAAAGTTTTCATTTAATTTTATCCAAGTAAAAGGACTGATGCTCTATAACACTCTTTAACTAAAACCGAAATAATGAACATTCAATTTATAATATGTAGTCGAAGGAATGAGTTAAAAAATGTGTAATACGTACCATGATTTCTTTATTTTGAATAGTATCTCATTAGCATCAATGTCATTCCATTCCAAAAGTATAATGAAAACATACAACAGCTATCTCCCTATATTATTTGGAAAAATATATGAAATCCAATGTGAGTAATCAACATAATTTAAAGACACAATTATTTACATACGTGGTTTTCATTGTTTTTTAGCTGTGCGAGTTTTTCATAATATCATATCAGAAAACATCCGATTAGCTGTCTCCTTATATTACTTTTAGGGAAAACAAATCGAAATCACATATATACCTATGAATAACATATTTATTAAAATTAATAAGCATTTCCAATACATCATAATAGTGATAATAATAGCTGTGATATGTGAACAATATTACCTATGTTGTGTTTGTGTGTTTCAGCAACATTTTGTCAATAATTTGAATTTTTCCTTTGCAGTCAACAAAATATATTGAAAACTTCCTATAGCTCTCTATAATATAAATATATAAAATATAAAAAATTAAATTAAATGTCTTAAACATATTTTAATACCATATTTAAAGCAAATAATTGAAAAATAGTATTAAAAATGTATCAAAAAAGTAACACCAAGTGTAAAGGTTAAAACTATACGACTCTTCTCCTACATCATATTTTAAAAACACATTCAATGCATTTAGAAAATGTAATACATACCATGTTTTCATATTTTTATATCTGAGGGTCTCTTCAATAGTATCATTACAATCATTACGTAAAGTCATTCACATTGAATTATAGCATTCCAGTCAACTGTAATATGCATATATTATTATTAGATTATAATATGCATAGTACACAACAAAGCTCTTTCCCTATAATTTTTGATAAAACAATTTCAAATTAATAATGTATTAAAAATATTATAAAAACACATTCCGAGTATAGTTTAATAATAATACAATCTAAAAATGTAATACATACCATCTCTACATGTTTTTAAAAGTGTCATTTCATTCACAATCCTTTCCAGTCAACAATGTATACCGACAAATACTATCAGATTCTCAACTTACAGTTGAAAAAAATCAAGTATTATTATCAAATAATCAATCAAATCTCCGATTATGGTACCCATGTTTAATTACCCGTTTACCTAAATTAACTATGAAAACAATCATTTATCGTTGTTTAAAGTTACAATTTAAGCTAAGTTGAAGTTGAATGTAATACGTACCATATTATTTTGAATAGTATCATTAGCACCAATGACATTTAATTCCATTCCAATAAGAAAAGTATAATGAAAACATACGGCTATTTAGAAAAATAAATCATATCAAATTTAACGTAATAATTTAAAAGCACAATTAAAAACATACCAGGTGTACATTGCTTTTATATAACGGAAATAAATAGAAATCGCATTTAAATTTGTTAAAACTTAAAAAAAAAAAAGTTGAAACTTAAACGAAAAAAAAAAAAAAAAAAATCAGATGTTCCCGATGGCGTCGTTCGTCGGCGGCTGGGCAATTCAACGGCGGCAGCACAACGACAATGGCTACGCAACAAACGTCGAACCGTACGGGCAGGGTTCGAACCGGGTACCTACAGATCCTATCGCCTAACGCCTAATGCCTACCTACCTAACGGTCGAGTTGTAAATGTTGGCGAAAATCGGGACATTTAAACGGTTCGGTGGACGCGAAAAGGTAGATAAGGTAAGCGGACGACTGCGGATATGTGACGTCACGCGGGGCGAAACGTCACGGAGGCGCGAGGGAAACAGGTAACGATCGCCGCGATTGGCTAGGTGCTTAGAACGATATATATATGGGTTTTTCATCCGGTCGAATCGGGAAAACGGCTCGTCGGAAAATTCAAAGGACGGCCGTAATGGATAGAGGAGGAAAAAGGCAACGGGATGGGACCGAAGAAATAGGTAAAAAGCTCACGGGGAATAAAAAAAACCGTCGACCAATGGGAACGCTCAGAAATTTTTTTATATAATAGATTATTTATAAATTTATAATTAAAGCCATTAGATATTACATTATAGTCGTTGATCGGTAATAGTTTTTGATAGACACTGTTGACAGTCAATCTGTGAATTCCTTTCCGCGAAGTCGTATTTTGGAAAAGGGTAAAGTAAAAATAAAATAATTGTTTGATATGACAGAGATTTAGACTTTAATTTCTCGAGATTTGTGTGATATGTGTGAATATGTATGGATGAGAGGTTTTTTTTTTATTTTTTGGGGGATGAGTAACAGCTGTCCCGTTTTTTTATTTTCTTAATATGGTCACCCTAGTCTAGAATATTATACATTATATTATATTTTACATGTAATTTTATGTCAATATTCGCTGTTCAAACGCTTGTAAAAAAAAATTGTGCCTATGGATTTTAATAATTTTTGAATGACTTTAAGAACTACTTCTGTGGAATCTTCTATTAAATTTTCAAGTATTTTGTACGAGCCAAATTTTTTTATCACCGATTATAAAAAAAAAAATGTAAAAAAATCGAATATTTTAAATGCCTATAAGTGGCTTAAAAATCAATATAATATTTTGAAAAAAATATGACAAAGAAAATGCCAATCTTAACAACTGGTAAAAATTTAAAAAATCTGCGACTTATACTTTTTGAATTATAACAAATATTTAAAATCGTATGAGAATAAATCGCTATTTTAGAAATTTTTTTAAAGAATTTTGAAGAATAACTTATAGATAACCTAGTGTTAAAATTTTGAACCTTAAGTATGAACAAAAAAAATTTTATGAATTTTTATCTACAAAATAACTTGCAAATTATCGTGATTCTTACATACTTCGTATAAATTGGAACTTTGAGCACTTATAAAAAAAAATTGTGACTTACGATTTTAGTTTTTTTTTTTTATCAGTTAAGGTACAACTTATAAGAAACTTTGTATTAAATTTTCAAGATTTTCTGGGAAGCCAAAAAATTTTTATCGTTATTTAAAAAAAAAAAACTTAAAAAAATTGAAAATTTCAATTGTCTATAAATAGCTCAATAAAAGTCAAAATACTTTGAAAATTTAATGATGTATAGAGAACGCTAATATAAACATTTGGTAAAAATTTCAAGTATTTACATCGATTAGTTTTTGAGTTATAGCAAAATAAAAAAATTGATTATGTCGAAAACTGGTGTTGCGTAAAAACTCCCGTTTTTCCCAAAAGTTTTTAGGGTTTTTCCCGTCGCATTTAAAAAATATTGAAAATTTTTTAGTTTTGACCCCCCGAAGTACCAAATAGATTCACTTTTCTTTCAGAAAAGTTGCTACATAAGGCAATCGAAGCATTTTTACTGCCCCAAATCGTGTCGACAGACACAAAAAAAAAAAAAAAAACACACATCATTGTAAAATCAATACATTCTTCACTCCGTTCAGAATCTAAAAAAAATGTAAAAAAATCGAATATTTCAAATGGTTATAAGTAGCATAAAAATCTTTATAATATTTTGAAAATATAATTATTTTATCTACATAAATTATATGATTCTGTATTGTCAAATATTAATCAAGATTTGTTTTTATAATAATATATAACAATATTAACAATAAATGATTACTGGAAAAATCATTTTGTGACATAACTAAAAATTCGACACTCATTATGTGTACCTAATGTAATTTTTGTTTTCATTTACAAATTTTTTAATAACAAAATCTCTTTTTGACTTATGGTTAAAAGTATAAAATAATTTGATAACTAATTTAATTCATCTTTTAATAACTTCTGAACATCAAATACTTCATTCTCAACTGTTATAAATAATAATTATCTTGAGCGTAATTATTAAATAAATAAAGTTTATCTAATAACAACAAAATACATGCTACTACGAGTAGTACCGGTTAATTATAAATCAACAATGTCATTGTACGTATTAAATGTAGGTAGTATTAATAAAGAATATTTATAAAAATATTTTGCTGAATACATTATTAAGGAATTAAGTGTACCTAGGTGAAATTATAAAGTTGTTGTGACGTTTTGGTGACCGTGCAAGTAAATATAATAACAAAATAGGTATAAATATAACAACCTACTTATATAATTCATTTTAACTGCTCTTCCATGCGTATGTCGACTTGAATAGCAAATGAATATAATAATTAAAGATCACCTCACATTTAATCATATGAATATGACGCTGCTGCGCGATTTCTATTCATTTGTTTTAACAACAGCACTATATGTGTTGTTCTATTCGTGTTCCGAAATATTTTATTTATTATTTAAAAGTGCTAAAAAAGTTAAAATTTTCAGCATGTAAATTTTGAGTAGTATAATTTAGCGGAAATGAACAAACTTCGAAGGGGAATGTAATATCCAGCGCGACGGTAGTGGCACGAAGCTAAGTAAAAAAAAAGCGAAGCGATCACTACCGTAGTATATTATACGAGCCAGAGTTTGCCCATTGAATGTGTGTAAATTTGCCCGTTTTCTTTAGCCAGGGCTGCAGACCTAATGAATGAACGGATTGGTCTGTTTGTGGTATAAATAGATCGGGCATGATTTGTAGATTATACCTTTGTCATTTTTGAAAAAATTGGTTGAATAATAACGAATATATTAGCAAAAAAGTCAAGTATTTTTGAAGCAAAAAGATATTGTGCTCGACCGTTTTTAGTTATTACGTTTCACGCAGCAGCGCACGAGACCGTATTACCCCCTCTATTCCGTATACATTTACGTCGCGGTGATTACACTGGTCAACGGTTGCGACTTGCGGTTTCCGCCGTTGTCTGCGTTTTCCCTTATCGTATTCGTAATTTCTGTGATCGACATTCATGTTTCTGGCGACGTTCGATGTAGATACATTTATCCGCCGCCGTGCCGGTAGAAAAATCACGTTTTGTTTGTTGTCTCGTTTGTTATAGTTGTGGTAGGCAGTACTATATTATTTATTTATAATTCGTGATTCTTTATTTCTAAAATGGTTTCTAAAACATATTAACAGAAATTACGAAAAAGGAGAAATTATTTAGAAAAAATACAAAATAAACATAATAATAAGATAAATTAATAAAAACATAAAAAATTACATATTACATGCCAGTACATAAAAGTACATAAAAAGTTATAAAAACTACTGATATCCTAACAAAACCATTTCGTCGAACTCCGTGTAAAAAATTGCTAAGTAAAAAAAAAAACGAGTAATTTATAAGACTTAAACATTATAAAGATGTAAAATCATGAATAAATCTTCTTCTTCTCTTCTTCTTCTTCTACTTCGCCTTCCTCCCAACTATTTGGGGTCGGCCACCCTTGTCCTACACCTCCACTTTACTCGGTCAATCACATCTCCTCTGCACACACCGACAGCCCTCATGTCATTCTCCAAAGTCTCCAACCATCTCTTTTTTGGTCTTCCTCTTCCTCTTTTCCCTTCAACGTCCATCTTCATAACCACTCTTACTGCATTCGTTTCCTCTCGCCTCATCACATGCCCATACCATCTCAGCCTATTTTCTCTCATCTTGTCCACAATTGGCGCTACACCAACACTACCTCTCACGTATTCATTCCTTATTCTATCTTCTCTTGTCACTCCACTCAACCATCTAAGCATTCTCATTTCCGCGACACTCATACTTTGTTCTATTCTCCTGTTAACCGCCCAACACTCTGAACCATACAGCATAGTTGGTCTCACTACACTTTTATAAAATTTACCTTTCAGCCTAATTGGAATTCTCTTATCGCATAACACGCCCGATGCTTCTCTCCATTTCATCCACCCGCACTTAATCCTATGTTTTACATCAATGTCAAAGCCCCCGTCCTTTTGAACAAAAGATCCTAAATATTTAAAGCTCTCAACTTCACCTATCACATCACCATCTATTGTCAGTTGTCTCCTCATTCCTTCAACTTCTTGGTCTCTTTGTCCAAAATCATACTCAATATACTCAGTTTTATTTCTACTAATTCTCAATCCCTTTTCTTCGAGGGATAACCTCCACTCATTTAACCTATTATTGACAACTTCTAGGTTTTCTCCTATCAGAACTATATCATCCGCAAACATCATACACCATGGTATCTCACCCTGTATCTCCTTTGAAACCTCATCCATTACCACATTTTAAATTAATTGATTCTATCTCAATCATTTATTTACTTTGCTAGTATTTATTTTCTTTATAAATTAATAATTAAGACTTTTTTATAAAACGAATTTAGTAACATTTGCCAGGGAAATTTGTTAAATAGTCCAGTTATGAACAGACATGTTTATTTGTCGAAGTAAATAAATTCTAGCAAAGTAAATAAATGATTGAGATAGAATCAATTCATTTAAAATGTAATTTACTTAGCATTTATTCATGATATTACATCTTTATAATGTTTAAGTCTTATAAATTACTCGTTTTAGATTCTGAACGGAGTGAAGAATGTATTAATTTTACAATGATGTGTGTTTTTTTTTTTTTTTCAAAAGTAAAAAATTTCCAATATTTTTTAAATGCGACGGGAAAAACCATAAAAAAATTTGGGAAAAACGGGAGTTTTTACGCAAAACCAGTTTTCGACATAATCAAATTTTTTATTTTGCTATAACTCAAAAACTAATCGATGTAAATACTTGAAATTTTCACCAAATGTTTAGATTAGCGTTCTTAATACACCATTAAATTTTCAAAGTATTTTGACTTTTATTAAGCTATTTATAGACAATTGAAATTTTCAATTTTTTTAAGTATTTTTTTTTAAAATAACGATAAATTTTTTTTGGCCTCCCAGATAATCTTGAAAATTTAATACAAGGTTTCTTATAAGTTGTTCCTTAACTGACAAAAAAAAATCTAAAATCGTAAGTCACAATTTTTTTTTATAAGTGCTCAAAGTTCCAATTTATACGAAATATGTAAAAATCACGATAATTTGCAAGTTATTTTGTAGATAAAAATTCATAAAATTTTTTCTGTTCATACTTAAGGTTCAAAATTTTAACACTAGGTTATCTATAAGCTACTCTTCAAAAATCTTTAAAAAAATTTCTACCGGAATTAGAGGAAAAAATTTTATGACTGTTTGAAATTTAAATATTTACGAAATTGCATAAAATAGCGATTTATTCTCAAACGATTTTAAATATTTTTTATAATTCAAAAAGTAAAAGTCGCAGATTTTTGAAATTTCTACCAGCTGTTAAGATTGGTATTTCCTTTATGTCATATTTTTTTCAAAATATTATATTGATTTTTAAGCCACTTATAGGCATTTAAAATATTCGATTTTTTTACATTTTTTTTTTTATAATCGGTGATAAAAAAATTTGGCTCGTACAAAATACTTGAAAATTTAATAGAAGATTCCACAGAGGTAGTTCTTAAAGTCATTCAAAAATTATTAAAATCCATAGTCACAATTTTTTTTTACAAGCGTTTGAACAGCGAATATTGACATAAAATTACATGTAAAATATAATATAATGTAGAATGTTCTAGACTGATAAACTATATCGCTGTATGCAACTGCCAACCCATCCTGATTGAAAAATATATTTATCGTTTCAAAATAAAATATTCTTTTTACAATGTTTATAAATAACAATGTATTATATCCTAGACAAACATATGAACTCCGTTCAGAATCGTTATTCGTATACAATGATATCTATCATTGCATTCAAATTTAACAAATCCATTATAATAATGACCTATCCTATAAGCGAGGTGCACTCCACCCCTAACTGTACAGCAGAGCGAGGCCCATCCGGTTCTTTTTTATAATTAATGATAAAAAAAAATTGGGCTGTTACAAAATACTTGAAAATTTAATAGAAGATTCCACTGAACTTTTTCTTATTGTCATTCAAAAATTATTGAAATCCATAGGCACAATTTTTTTTTATTAGGGTTCGAACAGCGAATATTGACTTACAATTACATGTAAAACATAATATAATATAAAATATTCTAGACTGACAAATCATATCGGTTTTTGGAATTAACTCAAAAACCAAATAACACAAACACTTGAAATTTTCACCAAATGTTTATATTGACGTTTTCTATGAATTATTAAGTTTTCAGAGTATTTTGACTTATATATAGATAATTTAAATTTTTGATTTTTCTAATATTTTCGTTTCAAAATAAAATATACTTATTACAATTTTTATAAATAACAATGTATTGCATTCTAAACTAACATATAATCTATGTTCAGAATCGTTTTTCGTATACAATGATATCTATCATTAAATTCAAATTTAACAAATCCATTGTAATGACCTATCCTATGAACGAGTCGCACTCCACCCCAAACTGTACAGCAGAGCGAAGCCCATCTGGTTCTTTTGTTTATCTTATTTTATTACTTATAATAATCTTATGGTCGAAGGAGGCCCCCAAATAAATTTGAATATGGCCCCAAAAAATTTTAGGGTAGCCCTGACAATACATCATGCAATGAAGTAAAACTATAAGCTTGTTTTAGCGAATTTTTTTCAAAACAATAAATTGTCAATATGTTCTTGGATAATAAATAATCTATGGAACTATAGAAAATATCTCTGCTAAAATTTTAGAGAAAGGAGTTAATCTTGCCATTGCCTCCCTTCATATACGTCATTGTGGTAGTAAATAATTTGGGGTTTTGTTTATCATGATTTTGAGTGAAAATGCTTCAAAGGACACGACAAACAAGTCTTATACGGGTATTTTCTGTACATTAAAATTAGCGGGCGGGTGATTAATATACATATACAGGGTGATTCTTTTAAGTGGGTACTCTAATTATCTCGAAAAGTATTAACTTTTTTTGATTTTTTTTTTTTAAACTTCTAGGTTTATGTTTTTCTAAAACCGTATAATGTTTTAATTTTTTTCACCCTTATATTTATAGGTGAAACCACTATCAACTTTTGATTTTCAAATGGTAACATATAATAAAAATATCATGAATTAATTAAACCATTTTTATTATGAATTTACGCGTTAACATTTTTATTTTTTGATGATTCGTTTGCGAGTTACAGCTCCTCAAAATATTGGTGGTTTTCAAAATGTTTTCAATAATTGTAAAGACCAGGAGCTAATCATAACTTTTATATCGTTGAACCCATAGATATTATAAGAATTCTTATAATATCTATGGTTGAACCCAAGATGACAAAATAAACAACAATTAATTGTAGATTACCTTTGTACTTTGAACCCTAATCATTTATTAACTTATCGACTAATCGGACATACCAAATTACCAAAGAATGATAAATGAAAAACTGGAAATATATTATGACAAATTTATTTTAATTACAATTTCACAGATAATTATTTAAAAATTAAAATGGTATCACCACATAATTAAATCTTATTACCACTAATGACTAAGGTATACCTTGATAAGTCCGTAACTGGTAATATGATTATAATATTTTGCAGAAAGTAAATAATAAATACCCATATTTACGTGATAATATGCACAATTTAAGATAGTCCTATCAATTATCTTACATAATATTGTTCTGTGATATTGTGAATGATATAAATGTTGTATGATAATAGTAGAAAATGAAATAGAATAATACTACTATAATAGGTATTATAATTTTACAGCACTATTTAAGAATTTAATTAATTAATTACCTATCTAAAATCGTGTTTTACAGTTACACTATTTGAAAATCTTATAACTTTTTCTTTTACTGTACAAAAACTAATATCAAATTAATGTAGTGATATTATTTGATTAACAATCAAATCGGAATCCCAAAAGTCCAAGACCATTAATAAATAAGGATTTGAAAGAAAAAATGTATGAAGATCCAACTACATAAAATTCTTGGTTTATTTATTTTTTATTTTTAATATTTGTTCAAAATGTTGACCATTTTGTGACACATAAAATGTCATATGTTTTAAATGAAAAGTGAACTATCATCAAATAGTTTGATAGTTCCCATCACTATGGTGTATTGGTTTTGGTGTTTTCATAAGATATAACTAATAATAATAAAACCTAACTTGAATAATATGAACTATTAATTAATACAAAAATGTATGATTTTATTTTAAATAAACTATAACTTTCAATCATAAAATTTTATTATTTTAGTACACCTTTAGAATATATACCAATTTTTAAATTACAAACATATCTACATATTCACACTGTATGCATACGTAATGAAAACATTTAATAACAATAAAATATAATAAAAATCAATAAGGTATCTATTGTAAAATATACATAAACATGTAACATAATATATTACACATACATATAATTACTAAAAAAAATATACTGGATATAATAAACAATAAACTGTTATTTAAGGTCTTATAAAATTGTCCTTAGTAAAATTTGAACACAATAATTTTTATATTTATCTTGTGGTACGAACGATATATAAATATATACAACATACTTAATAGCTATAAAACTTAGTAAGAGACTAATAAATAATTACATAGTAAATGATAAAATTTTTTTTTATATAATACAGGTGTATGCTGACATTTCAGATGGTTTATGACAAATTGAAGGGGCTCATTACTCATTTGTAAAATCTCTTCAAAGGTGCACACAAAGCTACCTAAGAATTTATTTTATACACCTTATGATACGACTAATAGAAGTCTAAAAATGTAATTAAATTCATATAACATGAGGTGACTTGAGCCATATTGAAAATATAATTCTCACACTTTAACATTATTTTATCAACTATATTTTTTCAATACAATATTTATCTTAAATTTTACTTTAACTTGTATTGTAGGCATACATATATATAACTGATATGTCTCATTTTTGATTTACCTTTTAAAAAGTTTTTTTTTTAAAATTTCTATTAAAAACTACTTCACATTAGTTTTGAGTTAACTGTAACAAGTCAATAATCATAATTTTAAATATACATAATATAATACCTAACCTATAAGTAAACATCTAGCATATTGTATTTTTTAAATGCATACTAATTGTACAACGTTTTTTCACTTATGTTATTTAATTAAAAACAACTTGATTAAAAATTGCAAATCCTACATACTACCCAATATTATATTTACAATATTACAAACCTTGTTAAATTATTTCAAATTATTTAAAAGTGAAAGACAATGAATAGCTAAATATTTCAAATTTAAATTTATATAATATTTTATTTTAAGATTATTTTAACAATATAATAATGAATATTGTTAAAAACAATAGGGTAATATGTAGGCAAACAACTTACCTATTTCAATATATCATGATTTAAATCACCTCATTTTATATTGCTATTATTATGAATCACTATAAAAGGCACTTGTATAGCAGGTGATCTACCAATTTACTAGAAGTGATCCACAACAGGATTTAAATATTATGTAAATATACATTGTACATATTAGGTATAAAACATATCTATTTCACCATTAATTATTAAGATATTTTTTTTAGGATCATCAAATCAAATTAGAATTCATTTAAAAATATACAGTTTAGCATTATTGACTATTGTAACAATATAAAAGTTCTATATCTATTATTATCGAAATTAAGCGTCCCTACATGGCAACATTAGTATAATACATTATCTTTATTGGCTTTAATTGAGAAGTATGTAATAAGAAATATCTATAATAATTAATAGGTAAATAATAAAAGAGTATAAGTTAAATTGATTGACTTTATTACTACTACTATAAAGGAAATGCACAGGTAACTGTGGTCAAATATTTAAAAAATGTGATAGAACACCTGCTAGATAAATGCCTTTTAAAATTTTACCATAATTTAAAAGCTCAGGACTATGATAAATCTATTCCAATTTAAATCATACAGTCAAATCAAAATATTCGTAATGCAAAAATGCAAAATATGAGTTAAGATCATAACATGTATTCAACAAATTGAAACAAACTCAACTTAACCCCTAACTAAAAAAAAATACAGTAAAATTTAAAAGTTGGACTAATAATATTTTAACTTAGATTTAGTAGGTGGTAGTACCTAAATAGCTAACAACACCAATCAAACAGAAGGAACTATTCAGTTGCAAAACACTAAATACAATAAAGTTTAAAATAAAAATATTTTTATGATACCTAAATATTAGGATTAAGACATACCTACTTAATATTATAACAAAGTAGTTATTTAAGTATAATATCTTATAATACCATGTATACCTAATAATGAAGGTGAACAATGATTTTTTTTTCAAATTTTTTAAGAAACTTACAATTTACCACACATTTATGATTGATTTATTTGATGTTGTTAGCTAATTTAACTTAATTATACAATATTTGTTAAAATTGAAAAAATACATTAGCATCTACAATCTTCATTTAACATATTTTTAGTTTACTATATTATTGGGATTAGTTTTCTTCTGGAATGCATTTTGTCAGACTTGATTTTTTAACTTCTTTGAAAGTAACTTGAGTAGTTGAATATCTAATAAGTTAAGAAAGGATAAATATGTACAACTAAATAATTTAACAGTAAAAAATATTCTTACATACTTAATTGATTTTGTAGTATCTTCAATTATTAAAATTCTATATTGGAAACAATATTTTTATTTGTCATTGTTCTCATTTGCAAATTTATTGGGAGTTATACAATTATGTGGTTTCATTATTTATCTCTCAAGTCATCTGTCTAAGTATATGTATTTGTAGTAAATATGGATAATCTTAATTTTTAATAATAATTACTATGCCAGAATACAAAATTTGAATATATGCAAATTAAAAGTACTTCTGAACAGAGAACATTATATTTTTAAGTATATTATAGGTATAAATAGATGATAGGCAGCCCACAGCCGTCTTGTTGTGTCCAAGTAGATGGTAATAAGTAATAATAGGAGTAATAATATATGATGTTGTATTAGGTTTATGTTGCATGGTGTCAGTTAATAATTTTTAGAATAAAACAACTTTTGTGTCATCAAACTTTGAATAACATTTGGTGGTGTAACTGAATGAACAAAACTGATCAAACTGAAAATAAAATTTAATTAAAAACTGTTAGTAAGTATAATAATGCATGCACCAATTAATGTATTAATCAAATTTATCTTTCTACTTATACATTTTATTTATTTAAAAAACTTACCAAATAACTTTATGTACAAACGTTGTGCTTTCCAAGTGGTAGGTATTATCAAATTTATGCCACTTAATAATATAGATTAAAAATTACGATGTCATCAATGGAATTTTTTCGACAAACTTAATTGTTCAAAAACTATTGCGTTAAGTATATTATGTTATTAAAGAAATTTAAACTGTCAGTAAACTTAACGGTATAACGTATAAAACATATAATAATTAGTTTAATTACTAATTACATCATACATTTAATTCATTTAATATTTAACTATTTAACTCTTTAAGTAATAACTAACAAGTGCTATGCAGCTGGCCACGAGGTATACAATTTAAATTACACTTTGAACTTTAGTATCAGTTTATCACAACTGATTGGTTTTCTTTTAATATTATCATTAATTAATTAATATCATATATTTTAATCAAATCTATTTTCAATAATATCATAGACATAAATAATGATAAACGTATCGCCAAATATTGGTAATATTGTATGGTAATAATAGGTATACATAACATATTATGTGAAATAATGATATGGTATGTGATATGATATGATATGATATGTATTGTCATGTAATGAAAACAATAGAGAGGATCCGATGCAACGGCCAAGGTCAACAAAACGTAGCTTTTATGGTCAAATTAGCATATTTAGGTGTAATAAGACATTCAATTAATCAGGTACAAAGTACAACAGTTATCGTCGTACGGTACCGAATTTATCAGTTATAGCTCCTGGACTTTACAATGAAGAAATAGTATAAACAACGCCACATTTACCAACTATAACACCTCCTTCAAACGCCAATACTTTGAGGAGCTGTAACTCGCAAACCAATCAACGAAATTTAAAAATGTTAACGCGTAAATTCATAATAAAAATGGTTTAATTAATTTATGATATTTTTATTATATGTTACCATTTGAAAATCAAAAGTTGATAGTGGTTTCACCTATAAATATAAGGGTGAAAAAAATTAAAATATTATATTGTTTTAGAAAAACATAAACCAAGAAATTAAAAAAAAAAAAAAATCAAAAAAAGTTAATACTTTTCGAGATAATTAGTGTACCCACTTAAAAGAATCACTCTGTATAATTTACTAATCAACGAAAACATCGTTCATTTATGCCACGAAATCCAGAAATTCAACGATACCTATTTCCAAGAGCCTATGGAGCCGAACCTATAACCCAAGAAGGGTGAATGCCCTTCATTTTTTCGGCGGATACCAGTAGTGGTCAAATAATTTTGCCATGGGGGGAAGTGCTTGATTTTTTAACATTAACATAAAATATAATTTATGATATATGGTTATGTCAAATATTAAATTTCTCAATTATGGTAAATATAAACTTTATTTATAAAAAATTAATTATATTATTCTTAAGAAATTATTAAATATATTTTTTAAAACTTTTTTCCCCCATAGACCACGTGCCAAATTTTTCCATTTTTCTAGACCTCTACAATTAAATATTTACAAATTCATCTAGGTGTTTTTCATAGCTTCAATTCTATATTGCCTACATTTCTTTTTAGAATCAGCCATAATTAATAGCAGTTTTATTTAAAAAATTAACCGATTTATGAATTAGTAAAACTTTGAAAAATGGCAAATGACGTAAGATCGGTAATCGGCTATCACGGATGAACTAATGATATGATACAACTAAATCAATAAAAATATAGGTACTTCATCATTAATTTTTTTAATTTGAAATATTTGATTATTAATAAACCTTATTATTATTATTATTACCTAACCTAATTATTTAATAAACCTTGTACGGTTTTTGAAAATCCACTATATTCTCTTTTTGGATTTTGTTTTTTATTTTTCAACTAATTTATTTTTTAACTCTCACCGTTCATTATAAAATACGTAGTTCTACAAGCAGTAATTTTCATCTAATCTAAATCAATAGTCATTTTGAATTGAAAAATTTGGTGGGTTAATTTTCAAGGAGCTCTGGTTAGCGCGAGTAATCTCGTAGTCACATCTAAGTCACATGCCGTGGGAACCCGCCTTAGGTATACAGCAGCATGGATCAATGCGTTTTTAATTTTTTTATGAATACGGAATCACGGTTTTAGTTAATAGTAGAAGCAGTTCGTGCTATGGTGCACAGGAGCACGTGAATCACCCAAAATATTTATATACAAAATTATTAGATTCTTATAGTAAATTATAATTGATTATAATTTGTTATTATGCACAAAGTCTGTAATTAACAAAAATATTTATTAAAAATAAAAGTTTTTGCAACTTTTCTTGTTGAGAGCTATGACTAATGGCGATTAAATAATTATCGGAGCACACATTTATTGTGTTCCGGGTTAGACATGCGTACACATGCTGGTTACATATATGGTAGTCTGGAGAACAATCACTTATTTTTATCGCTCCACATATCACGTCGATCATGAAAATAAAAATGTTATGTTATAGATACATAATTAGTTATTTTTTCTACTTTATTTATCTTACTGTACCGAAGAGTTTATAAAGCTTATAAAAATTAAATTTACTTGTACTTATAACAAAATTAATAATTTTTTATCCGCCTACATATCTACATATCTAACAAATTAATTGTAAACCATCTTATATGAAGTTCAGGAGCCGCCACTGACTCAGTAGATATTGTTGACATATCGGCTACTATAAACGTATTAGTGGCATCTATAGACTCTTATATGAGGGGGAACTTTATACAACTGTATTCAAATTCATGTACTTCTTTAATGTGATAAGAATAATAAAGAACAAAAATTTGAAGAAAAAAAAGGGGATGACTGCCATATTTGCCTCCTGAAGAAGCCCCTAACACGAGTAGTGTATTTAATTCCATTGTTTTAATAATTTATTTTGTGTAGAATAAAAATATATTTATGTACCGTGAACTGAACTTTACTTCCACGTGTTACGGCCAGAATATAGGTATATCATATGTGACTAGTGTCGTTAGATTGTTAGATCATATCATTGTATGGTTAGTATGCTTGATTTTGGTTTAGAATGTAATATAATTTACAATTCATTGCTGATACCAATACCAACCACCAAATACGCTTTATAACCTTAGCAATGAATTGTAAATTATATTATATTCTAAACCAAAATCAAGCATACTAACCATACAATGATATGATCTAACAATCTAACGACACTAGTCACATATGATATACCTATATTCTGGCCCTAACACGTGGAAGTAAAGTTCAGTTCACGGTACATAAATATATTTTTATTCTACACAAAATAAATTATTAAAACACTGGAATAACATACACTACTCGTGTTAGGGGCTTCTTCAGGAGGCAAATATGGCAGTCATCCTCTTTTTGTTCTTCAAATTTTTGAATTATAGATAGGTATATATAGATTGGGTTTAGTTCATACAGTTTTGTGATTTCTGTCACTGATCAACATTTAATATATTGGAAGAATCAATGATAATACCTACTTTAATGACGTTTGATGTGAAAAGTCGAAAAAAATTAGTCTTTTTTGCCTACACGTATAAAAGCAGTAGGACTCGGAAATCGAGGTAATCGAAAAACCGAATTGCACGTCGGCATAACCGAGTAATGTGTTACAGTGGGGAAGCTAAAGACAAAAATGCTGTATGGGGAACAGTGGATCCACTGTTAGTTAGTGGCAAGTTTATGTACAAGTTCGTAATTGTTCGTGGTTCTGCTACAGAAAATATAGCGTTAAATGTTATCGGTGAATCTATTATTGAGCAAGAATTAAAAAAAATTATTGCGAAAATGATAACCCATTATTATATATTAGGGACTCAGTATGGTTAATCTTATGCACGCGCGTATTTGCGCTGACGACATATAAAGACCCACGTCAATGTATGGACGTGCCAGCTGCATCAGCAATTAATGCCTTAACGAGCCACGGCCGAGTGATTCTATGGCCTCCACAAACAACGGGAACAAAGAATTGAAAGAATGAAGTTCTCGTCATGAAACTCTCGGCTGCTGCGCAGTAATCGTCGCTGAGATCAGCTGTGCGCCGCGCACAGTTCCGGCAATATCAACGTCGGAAGGTCCGCAGTTATTCGGCAACTGTTCGTCTTCTGGAATCCAGATTCTGGATCGACGACGGGTGTAATTCGGATCGTGGCCGAAGGCGGACGTGCACCGGATGGCTCTACGGTCGTGATGGATGGCCGTGGTGATCGACCGTGGTCGTCCGTTAACGGCCCTGCGGTTGGTACGCCGTCGATCAGCTGACACCTGCTCCCCGTTCTGCCTTGCCCGATGAAAACAACAAACCCCGCGCTCCGTTTTGCCCACTGACGTTACTGCCATTGTCACAACTGTATCTACTGCGCGTTTTGAACTGCTGCTGTTCCGTGGTCGTTGCCGTTTGCCAGTCTTGTTGCGTCGTTTGATTGTTATTTTGTTCCTTTTACTGTCTTGTCTGTCTGTCTTACTTGTTTTGCGTCTCTCGTCGACAAAATGAAGTTCCAATACAAAGAAGACAATGTTTTTGAGAAAAGGAAGACGGAGGGTGAGAAAATCCGGAAGAAGTATCCCGAAAGGGTTCCGGTAAGAATTGTTTCTCCCGACTCTTTGTCTTTAAATTATTATTATCTTCGTCACTATTTTTATCATAAATTGTTCTCCATCCCTCAATGTATTGGCAACTGTCCATAGTATGACTTTAATTTTGTTTTTGTCGTTTGATCAGTGTAAACTACAAAGGTCAATGCCATGTTTACCTTGTAATTGTTTTTATTGTTTTTGCCATATTTCCTTTGTATGACGTATTATTTGTGTATTCCAGGTGATTGTTGAAAAGGCCCCTAAATCACGCATTGGTGAACTTGACAAAAAGAAATACTTGGTACCTTCTGACCTGACAGTAGGTCAATTCTATTTCCTCATCAGAAAGCGTGTTCATCTACGTCCCGAAGATGCCTTATTCTTTTTTGTTAATAATGTTATTCCACCAACTAGTGCAACTATGGGATCATTATACAGTGTAAGTATTTCTTGTTTTTCCAAGGTTATTAGTGAAATAAACTAATATTTATTTATTTTTCAATTATTTTCAATAGGATCATCATGAAGAAGATTCTTTCTTATACATCGCGTACAGTGATGAAAATGTCTACGGTTAATTGTAAAAACTGCTGTATTATGTTGGTTGGTCGTTTTTCGTTATTTATTACAGTGTCCATTCATTGAATAATAAATGACCTATAAACATATATTGTATTGAATAATTGGTTTATATATATCAGAAAAAAGAATAACTTTGTTATTATATAAGTCTTAATATAAGTCATACATGGTGGTAACTTGTATACAAGTTATTTTTATTGCAATTAATTAAGATGGACTTATTCATTGTTAGATATTATGTAAATTTAAATATTGCTTGAAATATTAACCCTTTTTAAATGTCTTATAATTTTATTAAGCTTACTATGACTTTTGTTTGTAATTTAATTAGCTAAATATTTCAGTGTGTTGTTTTTGCGTGTAAAAAATATTTTAAATTATTTTAAATCATTTCAGAAATGGTTAGCCTCATAAACATTGGGTCACCTATTTTGTATATACTTATAATTATTTATAATAAATTCTTTATTTACGTATTAGTAATTATGTCTATTTATTAAATTTCTTTTGCGAATTAAAGAACATGTTCTGCAAAACACATAAAATGAATATCTTTATTATATATTTTAAACCAATATTTTTTATAGGTATGATTTTTAAGGGAAACAATTATACTGTTAAATTCAACATTAATAGACTCTTAAAGTGATTGTTAACTTGTATCAATAAATAAAATATAATCTGTGTTCATCAATTATTCATAATGGTAAATTGGTAAGTGATTATTTCAATTCTGTAGATGGTAGCTAAGGATATACAAAAATAGAGTTCTGCTCGTATATTACATTTATTTTAAAAATTATATTGTTTGGATCAAATTAACTACAAAAAAACAATTAATTGTTTTAAATTATAGTAATGATTAACTGTTACTACTAAATTGTGATTGTATTACGTTTAATTTGTATACTTGGTTTAATGTTTGGCTTATAGTGTTATTACTAAATTGAAATTTATTAAAGTATATCTTAGTTCCTGTACACTAAAATTATTTCAATTTTCAGTTTGTTAAAAGAGTATTAATATATTAAATATATAAAAATAATTTATTTTTATTGAAAATCTTAAAAGTTAATAATATCTGTTATGAGTAGGTTATATGGGTATGGTTATACATTTATTTTAATAATGTAAAAAATTGGAAAATATTAAAATAACATTTTTAACCAAAAATATTAAAAATATAGTTTATAGAAAGATTGTTAAGGAAGGTAAATAAATATTTATTGTTCTCATTGTTGAAAGATTTTGATATTGAGAAACAAAGATAAATTAATCTTAAATTTATAATTAATAATGGATAATTCATTTTGTTTTTCTTCTGTTTAATTTAACAATCACTACAATAAATACAACAATACGTTATTGATAATTGTTTTTTATTTATTGATTGGAAGCCAAGTCATTTTTTAGATCACATTGAATAATATCAACAATTAATTTTACGTTGCACTTAACGTTGATAAAAGGGAAATTTAAAGTTGTAATTATATTTAATGTGTTCTTCCATGATATTGTAATTTGTTCCATGCGTGTGTTATCATTGTTGGTTAGTGTTTTGTTGTCTATTGTCACACTAGCGTGCTGGATCTATCGATTATTTTTCTCCGGCACGGCAACTAATAAGGTAAAATAAATTTTTTTATCCAACTCAATCTAAATCAATTTCAATCCCGATCATTTGGTGTTGTATGTTTTGCTTTACTTTTTTTATATTTGGCTTGTAATTGCTTTCAGGACTAACCATGGGCCAAAGTGTAGTATTCAGGAGGCGGCTTTCGTACAATACCAAGAGTAACAGGAGGCGTATGTAAGTATTGGGTCAGACCTATGTAGCGGAACACTCATGCTGTGTTGTTTGTATTTAACGTTTATAATTTATTTTAGGGTGCGCACTCCAGGTGGAAGGTTAGTCTATCAATACTTAAAGAAGCCAAAGCGTGTACCCAAGTGTGGTAATTGTAAGATTAAGTTGCATGGTATCAAGCCTGCCAGAGCTATTGAAAAGAGTCGTATGTGCAAGCGCAAGAAGACAGTCAAACGTGCATATGGAGGAGTTTTATGTCACAGCTGTGTTCGTGAAAAGTAAGAATATTTAGTCTGGAATTTGCTTCACTAGCTTAACTATAGATCTGTTCTTTTTTTGAAAATAGTTTATTTTTTAGAATTGTAGATGTTTTTGTATAATTAATTGAAACATTTAAATTTTATTTATGTTTTTTAGCAATTTGAAAACTTAACTAAAATTTTCTTTTAATCTGATGTCCTTGTTTTACTAAATATCAGACCTAAATCATGATATTAATAAGTTAACAATTATATCCAATATTAAATTATAAAGTGTCTTGACAAATTTTATCCACGATAGAAACAAGTACAAAAAAAACCTAATAACATAGTAGTACATTCTGTAGCAAAATAATTACTGATTGATTGATATAGTTATTGATAAGGACATATAGCTATGTGCATTCTGTTTTGTTATAACCAGGACTCTGAAGTTATAGCACTATAAATATTAATTTTTAGCGCTTAAATATGCATATAAAAACATTAATATAAGCGCTATAAATAGCACTAAAAATTGGAAAATATGCAAAATAAAATTTTCAACAAATTTATTTAACATAAAATTTAACACGTTAAGTGCCATGCGGCCGCCGGCCGCCTTAATGGTTATTTTTAAAACGTTATCGAGATTTTTATGTTGCCATTTGAAAAATAAATATTATGTTTCAATTGTCGTTACAGTGCACGGTTATCTACACAGGTTGGAACTCGCGGCTTTAAAACACGTCGATGAAGTTATGAAAGTATGAACTAATAGCGCTAGTAGTAGTTGGCCCGATTTTAACCCATAGAATATATGTAGATCGTATTTTTAATCCTAATTAATGGATAAAATATTTGATTTAGAAGACAACTACATTTATACTTAATTATAAATATATAAAATATACTTATTTTCATAAAATTTTTACTTAAATTAATTTAAACATAGCTTTGTATGAAATGGAAACAAATAATTAAAAAATTACTTTCATAATATTTTACTTATTGTTATTAATTAGTTTCACTTTCAAAAAAGTACATTTCTACAAAATTGCGAACTATTGAATGTCACTAACTATAAAATAGTTAAATAATTAATTTTGTTTTGAGCGTGGGAACTTTTAAAGCTAGACTGTTTTAAATTTCAAATTTAGTATTGTATTTAATTTACACTTACCTTTACCGCTACACTTAAATTACATCAATAACTAATATGGTTTAATTTGAAATTAAAAAAGAAAAAAAATGGTATCTACACCAGAATAATTGTTTTATATCTTATTAAATTTATTTCTTGCATATATTAAACCATATTTCGGGGTAAATTGACTATTTAAAATAATTTGGTTTTTACTTGAGGCTTACGCTATTATTAATTATTTGAATGGCATGCAATACAATAACAAAAACTGATTTTTGTGCACTACACAAAGTAAAAATTTTCATTGCACAAAATGTATTTCACTGCACACTAAACAAAAAACCTGCTCATATGTTCACGATAGTGAAATTCATTTAAAAATGATTCTGAGTGAAGCTTAGTAGAAAATTATACTACTAATTTTTAGAGAATGCAAAACCCTATAAAAAATTATTAGATAAATTATCGAATCCTAAGTAATAGAAAAATAACAGAATAATTCATGCCAGTTTAACTATACAATATACATAGGTATATAAAAAAAGAAAGAAAAACATAATTATAAATATTCATTGTGAAATAAACTGTATTTATATAAAAATAAAGTAAAAATACTCAGTAATTAACTTAATTTAAACCTAAAATTAAGTATAAGTATAATTGCCTTGCAAATTTAGTCATTTATTCATAGATTAAGTTTAATGATACAATATATATTCTACATGTTAAAATCGGGCCTACTATCATTAGCGCTATTAGTTTACATTTTCAACACTTCGTTGACTCTATCAATATATTGACATCATTACAACGAGTTCCAACCTGTGTAGATAACCGTGTTACAGTGTAAATAATATAGCTAACCTATAATAAATTTTGTCCTCTATGTAATGGTGCTATTTTCAAAAACATAACTACAGCGCCAAAGATATAAAAAAGATAGGCAAATACATTGGTTTTGAGGCAGCCCACGGTCGCATGGCTCTAGTGGAATAATAGTACACTGCAGCCGCTGGCTGCCTAAAAATCACACAACTACCTTATGATTTTGCGGCTGCCGGCTGCCTCATGGCACTTAACGTATTAATATATATTTAATTTACAGATTTTTTTAAACATGAAGTATTCAAATTTTTTTAATTATACAGATTTTTAATGTATTTCATAGAATATGGTGGTATGTATGTAAGAACTAGATACTAATTGAGATTATGTACAACAGTTCATGATCAATCGAACACGTATTATATCTGAACGATGACAGAACATTAAAATAAAATTACCCTGTTCAGTCATTAGTACATAGTTAAAACGACAGCATCATAATACAACGAAACCAATGATAGTGCAATAGTACAATATGACTGGCACAATTTAAAAACAAACAATTTATTGGAAATGAATGAAATTATCCAATTTAATTGACATAACAGCGATCTAAGACCTTTTATTTCGGATGAGTACCTCCTTAAATTAAAACAATTTTTTTTCATTCACATATTGGTAGACGGCTGTTAAGTAGGTAATTTAATTTTTCAACAATTTGTGTTTATTTCCTTTACTATCTAAAAATATGCCCATAAACAGCATTTATAACTACAAAATAGCTCCTGTAATATGTATTTATGTGAAAATATTCTGAAAAATTGCAATATAAGCCTTAAATTAGCAAAATAGCAGTAAAAATCGTAAATATGCAAAAAAAGAAAAGAAAATAGCAAAATAAATTTTGTGTATGAAATCAGAGAAGTTTGAAACATATTTGTATCTTTGGATGTTCTAGGACGAATCAAGAAAAATATGCATTTGCTAGTACTTTCGAGCCCTGGTTTTAACTTATAATTATTTAAGTTTCTAAAACCTATGTTAAAATTGAATATGTAGAAATATCTTCTCAAATATTTATTATGATTTGGTTGAAGTATTTTTACTTAATATTAGATTTTTTAAATGCTAAATATTTTTCAACATTTAAAATAATAAGTGAAGTATAAATGTTTTATGTTTAGGTGTTTATTGTTAATTCGAAATAAGGATTTTAAGTGTTTGCTAAAAAAAAAAAAGATAAATATTTTGTCGTGTATTTATAATATATATACACTGGAAATATGAATAATTTAAGTATTGTGTGTAATTCATAAGCATTATGAATAATATTTACTGATTTTAAGGAATTTGAATAAAACAAATGTTTTAGATATTATAGTCAATACAAAATTCCTAGGCATATAAATTGTCATATTTGCTAATATTGTTATTAAATATTATATACTTATTATTTATTACTCTACTTTTATTATACATAACTTTGCAATTGTTATTTGAACGCCAAAACATAATATTTTGAAAAAAAATGTATTTATAATTTTGAAATAACTTTTTCCCATTAATTATTTAAAATAATTATTTTTTTCAAATAAAAAACTTGTCTTCTTTATATTTCCTGCTTTAATTTTTGTCTCAACTCTTTATATTTTTAATTTGAAGAAAGTGATATTAGATTAATAATGACTATTTTTATGTTATTTTTTGAAAAATGTTCACTTAGTGTTTATTATAAAATGTAGTATAACACCTTAATGAAAAAGATGAATATGAAATTAATATACTATGTGTTACACACACTTATATTTAAATTTTAAATGCCAATGAAGGAAGATACTTATTTGTAATCACAGGTCTTGTGTAAATAACTGATATGTTAATAGGTATTATAAAGTATAATCAAAGTCGACACTGTAGTTACGACACTGGGGATTTAGGTATTAATGCATAATCATAGATTATGAATATTGCTGTTAACATCTTAAGAAATATTTATATTTATTTTATTATGATAATAAATAATAAGGGAGTAAAGAAGGTTTCATCATAAAAGCTATAATGATTTAATCGATACAAACTCCCTAAAGCATTAGCAGCATTTGAACACTCTTAGAACTATTAAGTTTTAATCTAAGGCTACATAATGCTGTACATTTAACCATTTAAAAGTTAAAAAAAAAATTAAGTTTAAATATATTTAAAATAATTATAGATGTTAATCTATTGTGGTTTATATGAATAGTAAAAAGATAATTTTAAAATAAGTTTTATATTTAAAACTAGTGGTATAATATCAGGGCAAGTGAGTTACATACCCGCTTAAAAAGAAAAGGAAGAAATTAATTTAATTAAAAATTGTTTATTGTACTCCATTATCTGTATTATAATTTAGAGTAATAGTGAGAAAACTAATAAAGATCATATAGGTATGCAATATATTGATAGAAACATTTTGAATTTCGATTACCTGGCTTGTTTCTAGTATTGTGGGTATTGCCAAATGCAATAGGACATTCTTACCATGATTTTACATTGTAGTTGGAAGCATTACATCAAGCGTTTATAAATACTTTTGATGCATATTTTCTGATAGTGACTATTTGATAATAGGGTTTTTTTTAAAAAAAAAAAAGCACAATATACTAATCCTAATATTGTTTTAAGGGTTAAAAACTGAGCACTTAGATATTTTATAGTCTATTCAAAAAAAAAAGAGATTAAAGGCCAGCTGAACAATTATAGGATAAACTTTTTTGAAACATTGTGGTAAATAATTTTAACAGATTAAAGTAATATTGAATCATCATGAAGACTTAATCAATTGGATTAATAGATTCAAAAACATTTTTTAAGATACTATATAATTAAATATTTGATAACATAACAAATTTAGAAACACAGTTTAACTCATTGAATAAGTTGAAATGTATATTATTTATTGATTCAAGTAAATACACAAATTACAACAAAGTATTTCTAATGTTATTTTAGAAAATGTTGGACAATCAAACTTTGGCGATGAATTTGATTTTGTTAGATTGGAAAATGAATTTATTGTGTTGTTTACATATGAAGAACTTTCTATAGTAGTCCACATGATTTTGTCAATAAAATTAAAAGTTAATAATTTAGTATCAGCATTTCTAGAAGTATTCAAAATTTATGGGTGGATCCAGGGAGAACCCTGGAGACAAATTCATTATTTTAACTACTATATAATTTCGTTATAACTAAAAAAAATATTAAAAGTTTAGTGTTATGTCATTTATTATTTATTGCTTCAAGTCAAAAAACGTTATTAACTTTAATCTAAAGAAAAGGTAATCAAATTTTTTTATTCTATGTCTTATTTTGCGTTTTCACAAAATTTTAATAGCTCTTGAATTATTAAAAGGACATCATATTTGTATTGTCTTATAAACAAAAAACACAACTCTGCTCTTCAGTATTCTATAAACAAATATTTTGAAATTTATATTTTATTTGTAGTTTGTGTGTAAATTAAGGGTTAAATATTTCAATTAAGTTGCTTGTTTTATTAATTAATTTTATTCTATAATAAAATATGTACTCAATTAATGTGATTTTGGTTTACAGGATCCTCAGAGCGTTTTTGGTTGAAGAACAGAAAATTGTTGTCAAAGTTTTACGTTCCCAAAAGAGTTCAACTAAGAGCAAATTGAAATCTAAATGAATAGTTTGACTTAACCCATTTTGAAAATAATAAATAAATGTTAATTTTATAACAGATCTACACATTTTTTTCTTATTGTTATCCTATTATGGTACTGCCATCTATAAATTCAAATTGACTTAAATGGTAAAAATATTATTTGCAGTATATTTTTTTTACAATTAACAATTTCAATAAGAATATTTAAATAAAAAGGATGGGGGCTTTGACATGGATGTAAAACATTGGATTAAGGGCGGGTGGATGAAATGGAGAGAAGCATCGGGCGTGTTATGCGATAAGAGAATTCCAATTAGGCTGAAAGGTAAATTTTATAAAAGTGTAGTGAGACCAACTATGCTGTATGGTTCAGAGTGTTGGGCGGTTAACAGAAGAATAGAACAAAGTATGAGTGTCGCGGAAATGAGAATGCTTAGATGGTTGAGTGGAGTGACAAGAGAAGATAGAATAAGGAATGAATACGTGAGAGGTAGTGTTGGTGTAGCGCCAATTGTGGACAAGATGAGAGAAAATAGGCTGAGATGGTATGGGCATGTGATGAGGCGAGAGGAAACGAATGCAGTAAGAGTGGTTATGAAGATGGACGTTGAAGGGAAAAGAGGAAGAGGAAGACCAAAAAAGAGATGGTTGGAGACTTTGGAGAATGACATGAGGGCTGTCGGTGTGTGCAGAGGAGATGTGATTGACCGAGTAAAGTGGAGGTGTAGGACAAGGGTGGCCGACCCCAAATAGTTGGGAGGAAGGAGAAGCAAAAGAAGAAGAAGAATAAGAATATTTGAATACTATTATTTTATAGTAAGTATTGATACAATCTGTTTTTGAGTGCAGAACTCAATAATGGGTAAGGGAAGAAGACTGATTTTTAGTGATGTTCCACTATTTAAACCTTAATACATTAAATATAACCAAATATTTTAATTGTATGGCTACAGCATTTATGATTTTTCCAATAGAAAGAATTTCTGATGCAGAATTAAACCATTTGCAGAACCCGGGACTTACAGCATTTGCTTATTTTTATGGTTTAACATAAAATGTAGCAGAGGAGTGTTATGGAAGTGTGTGTTATGTTATATCCAAGGCTATAAATTTAATGCACATAAAAACTATTAAATATGCATACATATATGCGCTTAAAACTAAAAAAAATATGCTCTAAAAATTCTTAAAATAGCTCTTACTTTTCAAAAATAAAATAAAATGTTATATTTATTTATTAAACTTTTATGTTTATTTTTTTAATTTTAATATTTTATTAATTTTAGTTGGTCAATGGTCGCATCAAACTGAAAGTGAATAATATGTTTATGATTGTCTAATGATTTTTATCATCAGTTATGTTTGAGTTGATATTAGTAAATTAATTTAATCTCGACTTTAATAATACAATAGTCAATAATACATGTTGAATACTGGAGTAAAAATAGAATAGTTTCAGCAGATGGACCGCAAAAATGTAATATTTCGGGCATTTATACAGACAAAATCATTAAAACATTTATTTGCCCTAACCCATGAAATATGTAAAATAATATGGTATTTGAACTTTAAATTAGTTAAAACAAATTTTGGACAAATACATTTTATTTCACTGTGTAGTTAAAAAAACATGCAAATGCATTTAAATTCATAGCTCTGGTTATAACACGTTCAATTATGAAATTTGAAAGTCCGTTTTTTCTTCTGATTTTTTAAAATTAATACTTATTTCCTGTTTTTCTTGATTATTTTTGGTTTTTTGCATATCTCTACTTAATTTTAAATAATGATGAGGGCCACTGACTTATCTCAGATTTTATTAACTATTTATAAATATCGTTTACATTATATTTTTCAGAAAATCTCGAAAAATGCATTAACAGAAATGGCAAAATGTCTCGAAACTTGCTAATTTTTTCCTCTTTAAGGTGGTTTTTTTTTTGTTAAATATTTTTGTTTAAATTTATGTTTTTAAGTGTTTTTTTTTTAAGCGATTATTTTATGGCATTAACTTCTGTAAGTTGTGAGCCGTGATCATATGTAACTTGATTAATTATATATATTATTTCATTATTCATGAATAGTAATGCTTATCTTCAATCATTATTTATCAAACAACATTTTTTATGTAATGTCTATGGTAACTGATAGGATATATGTCTTTAAATTTCTCATTTCAAACAATTATATATTTACTATAAATTTATATTTTTTTGTAATTTTTGGTTTTGTTATTTAGTTGTAACACATTGATTAATTATGTCATATTTTTATCTGTGAATAAAATATTTATTCAAAACTAAGTACATTATTTTCATAAAAAAATGAACTAATTATTGCAAAAGTTAGAACATATAACGCATCACAGAAATAACATTTTGAGGAATATTGTAAATTATTTAATTTAACTTAACTTCTTAACTTAACTTCTTTGATGTTAAAATATAAAATTAACCATGTTTGATGTATATTTTTTTTGTACTCTTTACTTCTAATTAACAAAAAAATATATACAAATATGAGTTTACATTGAAAATACATATTTTGAATTTAATGATTGGTTTAGTTTTATGTTGAGTAGAAAACTACTAAGTATTTTTGAACTTTTTATAATATTAATAAATATTTATAATATTTATAATAGTATTTTATAATAGGCAGATGAGCAACACTAAAAAAAAACCGGTTGCCAATTCCGGAATGTCGACCATTACACAGTGTAGTTGATGACTGATTGGGTGTACCACCTCTTCATGACCATACCGTGGCAGGGCATTATTTCATGTACTATAACCAGTGGCGGCGTGAACTTATTATTTCAATGACGCAGTAAACAATTTTCAATACCCACCTACCTATGTTTTATATCAACACCAAAATATAAAAAATATATAAGATACTAAAAATAGATGAGGTAATATTTAATTGTTTTAAATATATAGGTATATAATACGCGGTGTGTATAAATCATAATAATAATATAATATGTACATATATTATTGATATTTAATTACAGTTTTACATTTATTTGAATAATAATGACTTTTGTAAGAGTTCACTTGATCGAGCATATGTATCGATCACTTCATTCATGTCAACATGGATATCTTTTTCACAGCTTAATAGCATTAAACTTTCAAGTCTTGTTTGCCCCATAGTTGATCGCAACCTTGTTTTTATTAATTTGACCTAAAAGAAAATTTATTTACTATATTCTGTTAAAAACTTTTACACAATAAGCAGGGCATCTATAAGCAAAATAAATCATTTATAAACAAATTTTTATTGTTTATTAAAACATAATATTTAAAAATTGATATCATACTTTAGAAAATGAAGGTTCTGCGGTTGCTGATGACAGTGGAATAGTAGCCAATGCTTTATAAGCTTTATATATATTCGGAAATGCTGAAACTAAATCATAGCTAAACAAAAGTTCAATGATTGTGGTAACTGATATTTTAGCTGATATTTAATCTTTTTCACTTGTTTCATTATCAGAAATCTCCTCCTCAGTTGAACTTGATATTTCATTTTCAACATCCATATTTAAATTAGATGCATGTAGTTCTGAAGATAGTTTCATTCCATTCAGTAGTTGACTTATATTATTTTTCAGTTGCATATACTCAGTTCTTAATTGACTTTCATCTACACTAATCCATGGAGCTATATGTTCAAAACTGTCTAATGGAAGTTTTTGAGACTTACATAACAAGCGATCAGGGTTTAATAAAGCTAGATCTTTCATAATTTCTTTTGCTTGACTAAATCTTTCATTTATTGATGTGATAATTTGATCCAAAGCAGCATAATAAGTATTAATTTTGTAATTATGGCAAACTGAATCTTGAATTTCATCTACTGCATTTTCACCTGCCATTTTCTTTTTTGTCCTTTTTCTTACTTCTTTAAAATCACAGTTGACAACTTTATTTACTTTTCCATATTCTTTGGTAGTTTTTAAAAAATCATCAAACGAATCATCAGATCGCAACTTCTTTAGGTTTTCTTTTGCAATATTAACCAAATTTAATGCCTCAATAAAGTCAATGTTTCTTGATTGCAAATAATTGGACAAGGGCGTAGTAACATTAAAAATATTTTTAAAAAAAATTAAACATAATATAAATTTAAATTCTGATAATGTATTCAAAAATGTTCTAGAAGTTGATGCTGTCACTCTATCTGATGAATTAGATAATAGTTTCAGAGATTCAACTAATGCTTAATATTTCTCAAAAATAACAGTTAAAACTCTATCATGGGACGTCCAACGAGTATCAGAAAAACTTTTCATCCTTTGAACTCTTTTATTATTATATAACTTTTTCTGACACTCAACAAATACAGAAGTTCTTTTGCGTGCTTTCATAAAAAATACTAATGCTTGTACATCTCCCAAAAAAATTTTTGGTATCAACACACGAGTCACATGTATCGACTACAACTAAATTGAGAAGATGTGCAAAATACCATACATAAATGGCTTTAGGATTTTGTTGTTGTATAAGCGTTCTCAGACCAGAGTAAATCCCTTGCATTGCCGCAGCACCATCATATGCCTGAGCACAGAGATTTTTTTCCAATTAATACAGTATTTACTTGTTATTCTACAAAACAGGTCAAATAGCCCATGCCCAGTACCATCATTTGCTATTTCTAACGCCAATAACCGTTCTTCAATTTTACCATTTCCATTTACAAACCGAACAACAAATGAAAACTGTTCTTGATTAGATACATCAGTTGTTTTATCAATAATCACAGAAAAAAGACCAGCTTTTTTCATATTTTTTAATATTGTTGAACAAACTATTTCACTCATAATACATAAAAGTTGATCTTGAGATTCATGAGACATAAATGTAAGTCTATTTTTTTCATTTTATTCACCTTTTCAAGATGGACTGTAAGAGGTGTATTATGATAAGCAATTACCTTTAACATTTCAATAAAATTACCCCGGTTCAAAGATGACTGACATTCAGAATGACCTCGTAATGGTATATTTTGTCGGGCAGCATAATGTAAAACTTCTACAATAGCACGAACTACTTCTCGATTATCAGCAACTTGTCTATTACCATACTGAGTAAGTTGTACATCTATATTGACCCGATTACTTTTAATAAAAAGGCCTCGACTGATTTCTGATTGTAAGTGCTCTGGTGAATGTTCATGAACTGCAATTTTTCTAGACAAATTACACCAATCACCAAAACCTTGTGATGATAAATTAGATTTTTTTGCTTTTGGGAGCCCAAACATTTTACATGATATACAATACACTCGATCTTCAGATGGAGAATATGACAACCAAAATCTTCGTGGCGGGTTATTGGGTATTATTTTACTGTTGTTATAAAAAGACTCATTAAATGATCGATTCATACCGTTCCAATCTCTTTTTTTTGGGAACATTCCTAAAGGTAACTCAAGTTCTGATGGCTGACAAGGTCCAAGATTAACATAGTAGTGTAAAAGTTCATGCGATATAGAAACTGGAATACCAGCAGGATCATTTTTGAAAGCCATTTCTGTCAATTAAAAATACCATGTTAGTATAAACAATAAACAAATAGATAGTATAAACAATGTTACCTGTATTTTTAGTATTATCAGATGTACATATTATGCTCAAATTGTTTTCTTGAAATAGTTGAGAGTTCAGGGCTTCATTTTGATGGCATGTTGGGTTTTGCTCTACAAATACAAAAAAATTATTTGATATTGTTTAAAGAAAATTACTTCTCTAGATTTTATAATAAATATCTGTTTTTTTTATATATATATTTAAATTCATCAAATAAAAAATTGTTATACTTTTGAAAACATACTAAATGGTGAAATTAAAATACATTTAATTTTAAATTAACTACCTACATTTTATTAGCATGTTAGTCGTTAATATTATGATTTATTTTTACATAACAAAAATATATTTAAAACAATTACCTACCTATTGTTAATTTGATGGGTGACTTTAAAGTAAGCATAGGACTTTAGCTAAATAGCAAGCTGGTTGATGAAGAATTGGACATTTCTTCACACATTCCATCTAAAATAGTAAAAATTGAGTAGGTACAAGCTGAAATGTGGTAAATAAAAATAATATTAACAAAAATAGATACCTGTATTTTTAGTATAATCAGATATACATGCACTCGAATTGTTTTCAGGTAACAGTTGAGAATTCAGTGCTTCGTTTAGAAGGCATGTTGGATTTTGGTCTTAAAATAAAAAAAACTCAATTTAACATCAAAGTAAATTAAAAAAATGATACTTAATTGTAAACCTAAAATCAAAAAATGGGTTTATAATATTTGTACCTGCATCAAATCTTAAAATATGTACCTACCTATTAAAAATATTACAAATTATATAAAATAATTTAAACCTACTTTTAACACTTGTCGTAGTTTTAAAAAACTTGGCAATATTACTATTATTTGACATTATTTTTCTTTTTTTATTTGTACACGAATTAACGTGTCTTGTCCAATTTGTTTT